>WEDG01000737.1:0-274420 GCA_017591395.1 Schistocephalus solidus | reverse complement strand
CAAAAGGCTCGTCTGATGGCATGGAACAGCGAAATTGCGCTCTTCGCCACTTTCAAGCAGTGAGACGATGGTTTTAAGGTGGTGGTCGTCAGCACACCAAGGTCCTTTTGGGTTTCCACGTCTTTTAAAGCTTCACCGTTGAGAAAGTAACTTCTACTTTCAGCAGATCCAGACGGGTTGCCTAAGCGAAGTATTGTACACTTATCGACGTTGAACCGCAAAAGCCAATGATTCGACCACTCCTCCAACCGAGTTAGGTTGATCTGCAGTTTATCTTCGTCAGAAGGGCTCTGGATTACATTCCAGATTTTAATGTCATCGGCAAACATTGCTGCTTCACAGTCGAGATTCCTGACACAATCGTTTACGTATATTAAAAACAGTATTGGCCCTAGTACTAAGCCCTGAGGAACCCCACTCTCGACCGCAGCAGAACTTTACCTCTCTTGGCCGATGCACACAACCTGGCGCCGACCCACGAGAAAGTTTTCAATCCAGTTGAGGAGGTTACTTCTGATTCCAATTCTTTCTAGCTTGTACAGCAGTGTCTCGTGCGGCACAGTATCGAAGGCCTTTTGAAAGTCAATGAAGGCAATGTGAACCGCGTGTCTATCTTCAAGTGCTTGGATTGCAATGCCTACCCTATGAGGGCCGCCTAGAAAGACTTAAAATTTTCCTCTCTCTTATAGGCAATACAGAGGGGATATGATCTTAGTCTTTAAACTTGTCAGAGGAGTTGATTGTGCCTTTCAGATGGCCAACTTTTTTGAATTGGCAAATATGACAAGTCTCCGAGGTCACCAATACAAACTGAAAAGAAATCACGCCAAACTTTGCTAGCGTCGATCTGTAAATAGGGTTTTCAATGGCTCTGCCTATCTCCCTTATATATACTGAATTATACTGAACTTGAAGTGTGGGCAAATTTCTTTTCCCAACGGGTGATTGACGAATGGAACAAAATGCCAGCCTCAGTTGTTCAGGCTGAAAGTGTTGAAATGTTTAAAGGAAGATTTGATGAATTTTTACTTGATGGACATATATTTAGTCAACAGCAATGATCGATATACTAAAACTACTATCGCCATGTAACATTTGCTTGATTTGCTAGCGTCTATCTGTAAATAGGGTTTTCAAAGGCTCTGCCTATCTCCCTTATATATACTGAATTATACTGAATTAATTTTTGGGTAATTTAGGGATTTTTTTTGCTGGGACAAATGCTAACGTGAGCGTTCGCACCTGTTGTAGATGCTGAGGTGTTAGCTAGTTTCCCATCGGTAATGACATTACTGATTTTGAGGCCTGGCCTTTCAAATGACTCAGATATACTGGAGGTTAACTTAAGTTTACTAGCTTTGAAAGCTATAGCAGGCGTGGTTTGCTTGGGAGGGGATCGAAGTGATGTTGACCCGATTTCACTCGAACCAGGAACAAAGTGAATGGGTAAATATTCAGGTGTTACAACATTCCTGTTGAACCGCAGGTTCGTGAGCTTGCATTAAGTAGTGTCAACCTCTGAAATAACTTTTGGTATTTTAGATATAGACATAGGCTTCTCGTTTGTTAATGAGGGTGAATTCCGAAGTTCAATTGAGGTTTGATCTTTTACATATAAACAGCTTCTTTTCCTACAAATATTGAGCTGAGTGCTCATGCTAAGAGAAAATAATGTCTACTTAAATCTTCAAAAATTTGACCAGAATCGGCGTGTGTGTGCTACGAGAAGACAAACGTTTCGCTCCTGTGACTTTAAAGTTAAAGTTGCATGAGTAAAGCAAATGAACAGCAACATCTAGGGAGATTTTACTCTTAGGGACGATTTGTAAAAGAAAGTCAGTCATATGACTCAGTAGTACCCGCGTTTATAAACGGCTCAAGGTTCTCACAGAGAACCATGTTGAGACAAAAAGATATTATAATTTTCCAGGGCATCAATATCTAGCTTCTTCATGTTTACGGTGGGTTACTCTTGTGGAAATGTTACGCAAAGAGGAGATTTGTGTATAAGCTGTGACTGAGGTTTCATTTAGATTTTAAAATATCGGTATTTTTAAAAGCAATAATATTAAAGGAAAAATGTCTTTAGATACGTTTTGCGCAATAAGAGAAAGAAAATTTGTAAGATAAGGAATAAAATATGTTTTATGCGAAGCAATGTAAGCAAAAATCTTCCAGGTAACAAATTTAAACTGAAAATAGAATCAGCGAAGAGGCTACGCATGATGCAAAATTGTCTTAACTATTATATCAACTACTGCAAACAATTTTTCGCTGGAAATTAAGTAAAATTTAAAAATTTCAACTCTAGTTCTATAATTAGTCTTTGGATTCCGACCTTTTTACGTAAATCTGCAAGAACTTTTATAAGGCGATTTCGGGTGAAACAGTTTAAACCATGTGATTCCACCTATTGTTAAATACAGTTGTGTGCAGTTGATAAATAAATTATCAATAATTAAGCTAATAGCTTTCACAGGAAACGAAAAAATCTATTTAAAATTCGTGAATTCACTTATCTTCGAATTCAAACCAACCACCATCTGTCCTTCAGAATGACTGCGCCTAGATCCCACGGTTACAAAATTATTTTATTTCTACGTGAATATGCTACTCAATACTTTGTAGTAACATGTATCCGTAGGTTTTTCTGAATATTTTCTTATAAATCTGCACAAATCCTCGTCTGAGTGCGAATAAGACTGTGTCCACCTTTAGCTGCCTTTAAACACTGTGAATATGGTTTGAGCGAGGATTTTATTAGAACACCGAGGTCCTTTTATTCTTCAACATTGGAAAGTAGCTTCCCATTGAGAAGGTATTGGTAGGAATCATCCTCCCCAATAATCATTCTGGCACGGAGTCTTAGAACAAGACAGTTTGCAACGTTTTAACTTAAGAGCCAAACAGCTGTAGACCAGCTGCTAAGACGGTTGACAGTCTTCGAAGTGCGTGTCTGTCGGTGTCAGATCTGGTGGCTCGCATAAATTTAACATTGTCAGCAAACATGATGACACTGCAACGCAGGTCGTCGAGAAAGTAATTTATGTAGACATGGAAGAGTAAAGGAACTAAGACGAAGCCTTGAGGGACATCACCTAGAACAGGAGTAGGTGTTGACTTCGATGTATCGATGCACATGGTTTGAAATCTTCCTGGAAGAAAATTTGCGATCCAGGTCAGGAGTATTCCTTCTATTCCCATTTCAGACAATTTATAGATAAGACGTTGGTGTGGAACACTGTCAAACGCCTTTTTGAAATCAGTGTAGATTATGTCAACCCTGCCAACTTCGGGCAGTGCGCAAGTCCACTGCTCTGTTGACAGCAGTTAACTGTAAAGACAAGAACGATCCTGTCTGAAGCCATGCTGGAGCTCCGAGAGTAATCTGTTCTCCTCCAGAATCTTTGCTGTAAACATTTTAAGTAAAGATTCCATTATTTTACAGGAAATGCAGATTGGGCTGACAGGAAAATAATTGTTGACACTAGATCGAGCCCCACTCTTGTATATGGGGTAACTATTTGCTGCCTTCTATTCGGATGGCAGTATTCCTGATTCAAATGACGAACGAAATATATGCGCTAGTTGTTTGGAGAGTTCACTTGCCAATTCTCTCAAGAACTTTGCCGGTATATTGTCCTGACCAGATGACTTTGCTTCTTTGAGGTTCTGCGGCTCTTGATCCATGACAGGTGCCGAGAGGGATATATATCCAAGTAATGCCCCGGCATTTACAACAGCATTGTTGACATTGTCAAGCTGAAGCTCAGGTTCTCTAGTGAATATCGACCAAAGTGCTCAGCTTTCTCACCATTTTTAACGACCTCTACACAATTCCCAGCGATGAGTACGGTGACTGGGTCTTTGATTTTTAATCGCCTATAAATATAATGGAATCAAATTTGGGGCTTATTTTCAGCCTGCTGGATAATTCTGGATTCATAATTCTTCCTTACCTGACGGATCAATTTTTGACCACATTTCGTTGGTGACGAAATTACTCGAAGTGTTCTGGTGACTTAGTTTTCCTGAATACCCTCAAAATTTTATTTTTATTCCTTAACTGACTGTTAAATTGTCTTGTTCACCAGACAGGGTGACCTGTCTTTTTGTACCTTCACTGGACAATAGTCCTCAATTAGATCAATTGAAATCGTATTAAACGATCTCCAGTCATCCTCATCCACGAGAATTTAAAATAAAAATCAAACAATATATGTTAAATAATAGCACACATCTATTTTTGAATAAGATAGGGCATTTTTCAACTCAGTTCTTCAACATAGAATTCGGGCCGAAAGGGCTCTGACGCGGCAGTTACTGTTGGCGATAGCTGCTTCAATCCTGAGTTCTCCCGATGAGCTGTATTATCTGCACCTAGAAGTCAAGCTGAAAAATCCAAACGTACTTTTGCGTGCGATGATAGCCATTCACTAGAACCGGATACTCAGGCCAGAATCTCCCACGATTAGTTATTTCATGTCCTTTTATAAACCACCTACGACGACCTGCAATGCACACAGAGATTAAGAATCTTATCATCTGGTTATGTGTTACACCCTCTGGTTATGGGCAAGCTAAAAGTGGTGGTTAGTGACCTACAAGACTCATAAATACTTATCTTCTGGCTAGGCACAAGGGCTCTCAATTTAATGATTTATATATCCATTATCTAAAAAGCAGCTTTTTTTCTATCTTTAAAACTATTTTAAAAATTATGATAACTTTTACATTTAAAAATGTTTTTTTGGATAGCGTCTTTATTTTTATGTATAATTTTATGATTAGTACACAATTTGCTTTAAAACTAACTTGCAAAACTTATTATTTTTATCTCTGTCTGTTAGTAGTATGTTTTTTTCCATTTTTAACATCATTTATGCTCTATGTCATTCGAATGTGCAATGAGCCGCACGTCTAGGTTTTGATATAGCTTTATGAAACGAATGGTACTAGCGGTTTCATACAGCTAGATCAAACATAATCAACACTATGATATATAATACAAATATGAAGACTGTATGACTGCATTGAAAGTTTCTTACCGTTGAACTCTTCGTGCTCCTAATCTATTTTCACCTTTTTAGCAATCAGTCAACTAAGTCTAATTATTCGGCAGACCCACACCGGAATCGACTGCGCTCGCATCTGATTGGAAGTACCTATCCCTTCGAATCGACCGCAGACGTTTCTACCTCTGTCAAATGAATGAATACCCTCGAACGTCAATAACAGACTAGTCTTGACTCTAAACATTATTTCCCTGATACATTCATCTTCATTCTGTATAGCTGTTTTAACTTCATTTTTGCTATTTCTAAACCTTGGAAAACAGGTTTTTTTACTTAAAACAAACTCGTCATTTCAACACTGCTATTTAAGCAAACAAACAAACCAAAGCTTAAGTGTTTAATGAAAAGAGGAGTTTGTTTTAGGTTTTTTCCTGTGTTCTAAGGATTTGACGGCGCCAAGCAGTGCCAAATCAATAAACCTATTATTATTATTATTCCTTTGAGCAAACAATCCCAATTCACGGGCATTAGTTCTTTCTTTATCGCGTTGATATCATCCTTCCATATATTTTTCTTGCCTTCCATTCTCTTCTTACATTTAGAATAAAGTTAGTTATCTCATAGCAGCATAGTATGATCACTCTTCCCGAAAGGTGAATTGGAATACGTGTCGTCAATGCCAGATAAGTCCTTCTTAAGTATAAGTTCAGGCAATAGGCTCTCTGGTTCTCTCTAACACTCGTTTGTAAGTTAAGCTTCCGTGTCAGAGGATGGTCGAGAGTGAAGTCCATTAGCTTGCGGCCGAATGAAGATGGCACAACGTTAACTGTCCAATTTATCCAGCCGATTGCAGCTGCGTTTAGATCTCCAGCAATAAGAACCTCCTGGTGACTCGCTGCCCCTTCCTTGATCAAAGAAAGGAATGATTCGTCAGCTGCACGCTGAATGTTTGGTGGTCTGTAGACCGTCAAGAATTGGTGGGTTTTGTGAACAATTCTTTTATATATTTATCCAGATAGATTCATGTTTAAGGAAGAGGTCGTGCGCTCATTTGACTGCCGAGCTCCATGTCATTGCATATATGACCACCCTACCAGCCTATCTATTTTCACAGACTCTGCGGAAGAGCTGGTATCGAAACCTCGGTATCCGCGATTTCGGTTTTGAGCCACGTTTCCGTGATGGCAACGACATCGGGTTTTCGGTCTGAGACTAGCGCCTTGAGTTCATCTATTTTAGAAAGGAAACATTGAGAATGGGTATACAAAAATCTCAATTTAGACTGAGGAATTCGAGAAAACCTTTTCAATTGGATCAAGAGTTTCTTGTCTTTCAGGGTACAGAGAGTCGTACTATAGGAAATTTTGTAACTTCCCGTAAATAATCCTTATAAAATTGGACAGTATGTGGGGAGGATTCAAAGGGTCAGATCGGCCGCGTCCAGTAAAAGCACAAGTACGTTGATACTTGTGCGTCTTTCACTGAACCTTTTCTGCAGATAAAAGCACAAGCAGTATTCCCCCATATCTGCAAAAATGTTAACTATTCATCTAGATTTTTTCACCACACATCGTCCTGAGTAGGGATTTACGATTCTATTAAATATCGGGGACGAGATGAGCGAAAGGCTTTTTGTGCTAGTAAGAGGACGAGAGCTTTGTCTCTGAATATTTCTGCCAAGTTTTCCTAATCTGTCAGTGAATGAATTCATTTTTTGCTGAAAATTGTGAATGATAATTTGAAAAAAAGGCATATTTATCTCCTCTCTCTTTGTTTGCTTAGATGGGTCGCTCACTGCTCTACTTACTGTTCTGAAAATAGGCGTCCACTTGTGCTTTAGGGTGCCCTTGTGGACCCCCGCAAACAACCCCTTGACGACCAGAAATAATGCAGAGGGTTTATTTGGGCCCAAAACATTTTTCGGACCGCAATTGAACACAGGAATAATAGCACTCTTGTGACAGAGGCGTCCAAAAATTAACAGTTACCTTAGCCCTTACCTTCCTAGAACCGAGCACAGCTCATATAGCCTTGCCATCTCAGGGGGGCGGGCAAATAAGCGATCCTTTCTTTTAACTCTTATAAAATTTTGTATGATTAAAATACCCCTATAAGCTCCGGCCCTTCTCCTGTAACAAACTTTTCACGTTTTCATGCAGCTATAGTGTCTTTAACTCTCGAACGTCGCATATTTAACCACTTTGGTTTTTTTCTTGCATAAGGCAATACTAAGAGTCAGTTTCTTGGCTTTGGAAAAAACGTCTTAGCTGTGGAAATGTCAAGGTGTAGAATAAGCAAATTTTAAATGTTGCGGTGAGTCTCAAAGGGTAGCTGCGGTTGAGGCACTGGTTTTAGTAAACTAATTGCCCTGCCGCTAATTTCTGGTCAAGATCTACATTTAAGTAGCTTAAATAACTCATTAAAAGTATGCCAGGGCCAACGCTGTGGACTCTAACTCCCTTCGGCCTGAGTAGATGACCTCTGTAAGCTTCTGTCAAAACAGAAGGTTACTTTGTTCATAATCTTATGTAGAAGTGCGTTCGCCGGAATCCTACTAATATTTTTATAAAATCTGTGCGTTTTTTAATAGTAATAGTTGTATTCAATGCCGGTTTACAGGCATTGTCATATGAAAAATTCAGTGGGTAGAGGCTGGAAGTGAAAAAAACTCCTGAATATATATCATTATAAGTGTTTTTCTATCTTTATGTTATTCAGGAGAAAAAACTGCCGCCTGTAAGGATGATAGCAATTCAGATCAGGGAAGGGCTAACACAATTGCAGTCTTTATGCAGTCTCTCTGTCTTTGCTAGGAACCGGGATTCTGCTCCAGGCAAGAAAGCATCCGTGTTCGGTCGCTCACTGTCTGCCGAAGAAGTCAACGGGTGCAGGCTGCAGAGACGGTGCCGTATCCCTCAAGGTAACACCTGGGATCTGGTTCAGATGCCGCGCACTCCGTCGAACAGGAAAACAGATTCTACCGTGTCAGTGCCAGATTTCTTGGAAACTGTTCTGAATGCAAAAAACTAGTAATAGTTATCTTAAACAAAGAATAACTCCACTGGATTTTTATATTATGGGGAAGTTTATTCCACATGGCCATGGCGTTTACCGAAAAGAACCGTCGATACTTAACTATGCGAGCTAATGGAAGAAATAAAAAGACATTGCGATGACTGCTGCGCCGAGGATGGTCAAGCTGCCTCACAGTGGTAAGGGGATTAAATGTACGACTATTCAAAAGCTTAAACAGCAAAAAGAGTCCCTTCTGCACTCGGCGAAACCATAAGGGATCAATGTTTACAAGCCCACAGCGTTCTTGATACGACAGATTACGGTGCTCCAACGATAAAAACTTTTTCGTGAAGAAGTGCTGGACCGATTATATTTTCTTCCGTTCGCTAGCGCGCAGAAGGATTAATAGAAACGAGCGGTATTCCAGACCAGGTCTAACGTACATTTTATAAAGGCGGAGTCTAATATCAATAGTTTTAACATTTCGGAGGATAAACCCGGCAGTTCTGCGTGCATTGGAGACAATCAGGGCGCAATGCTCTGAAAGATTGAGACCGTTGGAATATGATATGCCCAGGTCCTTAACAACGCCAGGTACATTTATATCGTGGCCATCTATGCTTAGATGAGGCTGATGGTTGTCACCGACAACCATAACGGAAAATTTGTGCCAAGAAAGGGAAAGGCGCCATGTGCAGCACCACTGGGCAAAGGCCTCGAGATCATTTTTTAATAGATCAAGCACGGTGTCGCGATCTGCCGGCTTGTATCGATAGGCAACTTTTAAATCGTCGGCATACATAAAGGGCCTACCATTTCGAAATAAACCTGGTACATCATTGACAAAAAGACAAAATAAAACCGGGCCTAGCACACTACCCTGAATAACTCCACTCCTCACACGTGCCGAGTTTGAGATAGCATTGGAGATCTTAACATGTTGTGTACGAGAGCTCAGGTAAGAAGATATCAAGCTCAGAAGTTTACCACATATACCGAAAGAGGAGAGTTTCAGGAGAAGAAGGGCATGGTCAACACGATCGAAGGCCTTGGTGAAATCGAAATAGACTATGTAAAGTGCAAAGCCATTATCCCTAGATTGTAGAACATGATCAAAGAAAGAGAGCTGACATGTGTCACAAGACCTTGTTTTGAGGAACCCATGCTGGGCTGCACTCAATAGGTTATTCTCAGTTAAATGATACATCATCTTATCTTTGATCAAGGTCTCCAGGATTTTCGAAGCTGCGAACAGTGTGTTGATTGGCCGAAAATCGTCAAATGACGTAGATTGGCCGTGTTTGGGGATAGGTAGAATGTGCGATTCCTTCCATACACTGGGAAAGGTTTCACTTTCAAGAGCTAGATTAAATATCTTACATAGAAGTGACGGGAAAAATATCATTAGCATCCGCCTTTATAATACTGATCGGTACGCCATCTGGTCCAGGACTATAAGATTGACGAAAAACGTCGAATGGCTACGGTTACGTCCCAGAGGGTAAAAGTTATGGTCTCGAGGACGGCACCGGTCCAAACCTGGATGGGCGGAGGGGAGCGGTCGAATTTTCAATAAATGTTCTGGACAAGAAAAACGTTAAAACTATCAGCCGTCAATTTGTCATCAACTACAGGATTGCCAACGGAGTCCAGTAGTACGGGATGCCATGTTTTACTATGGGTTCTTATTGCGCGTGAAAAAAACGTTTCGCTACATTTAACGAACGGTTTTCGACATATTTGACCTCTTCGGCTAGCCGTTTTTCTTCGGTTAGCCTCTTGGCCTGCTCAAAAATACGGTGAATCAAGGGCAGAACGGAAATGTCGTTTTGCAAATGGAATCGACGAGAGAGTTTACGCAACCTACGGCGAAAAGATAAAGGGAGATAAACCTCATCCGTGACATTAATTAATTTCTTACGGGGAACAAAACGAGAAATAAGTGGATCTAAAACTTCGTAAAAGCATACCGGTACAGGTGTTCACATCCTGACACATAAAGAAATTAGACCAGTCGTTGGAGTTAAGATGTATCAATAATTCTGTCGAAAGCGCTAATCGAAAAATCAAAGAAAAAGCTATATTTTGGAAAGCGTTTCATCGGTTTCGAGTTGTAGTGTAGAAACAACGATATCATGGTCTGAGCTCCCAAGTGGGCCTAATGATGACACTGTCAAAGGCAGGCAACCTCTGCAGAAGATTAGATCAAGTATGCTTGATCCTCGGGTAGGGAAGTCAACAACCTGGGTCCACATGCCAATATCTACGGCCTCGAGAAAGTCCTCGAACTTTATGAGGCCGGAGGGGACCGGAAAACCAGCGAATGTCAGGAAGGTTGAAATCACCTGCAATTAAGCAATACTTAAAATTTAAGTCAACTGCGGCATGGAATGCTTGTGAGAGACAAAGATTGAAATCCTCACTGGTATTGGGCGGGCAATAGACACAGCCAATGAGTAAAGAGTTCCTATTTTTTAAATTAATTTGAAGCCAACAGCTCTCGTCAACCGCAGTAAATTGTGGATGATCTAAGGTCCGAAATGCCAGCGCTTGTTTAATATAGATACAGCTTCCTCCACCACGACTGTCACGGCGATCATTTCGAGTACAAGTATAACCTATAAAGAGAGTTCGGGGTCGGCTACGGAAGGTGTTGCCCATGTTTCAGTTACTATAACGATATCTGGACAGTGGACAAAGACTAGAGTCTGAAGCAGGGGCATTTTATTGAGCAAGGATCTGGCATTTAGAACGAACAGTTTAAGTGGGCAAGGTGGTTGTTTTTAGGGAGAGCGGCTAATTCATCCAGTGGTTCACGGGCCACTGAACATAGGGGGCAGGTGCTCCGCCCTGTACTGGAAAAAAGGTGGGATCATACGCGCCTGATGTGGGTGAAGGGGAGTAAAATATGGAGGTGGAAATGACAGACAGGGGAACTGAGCACAACTGCTAGCTATTGGGGCATGACCGGGAAATCCCTGGACAGGATACTGCAAAGTATTACTATTAAGGTGACACAGAAGGTCAGGTGAGTCTAGTAGTCCAGCAGGACCCTTCGTATTGAGAGACAACTGGGGAAACGACCGTAGAGAAAATTGGCTGCGGGGTGGGGGATGCACTGTTGTGAGTGGCACAGAAGCACTATTTTTGGGCGAGAATGCTTGTATGTTTCGTTTATCAGCCTCAGTATGAGGTCTGGGTGATAGCTGGAAATTCGATGTTGTTGGGATGGGGATGTTTTTGGGAGAAATAGGCGATCGTAACGGAGTAGTTTTCGTGGAGAGGCTAAATTTTTGCGGTTTTCGAGTGGTTGAGACTTTAGCCGGACTTGTCTTTGAGCTAGAAATCTGCGTTGGTTTACCAGGAGTAACTGGTAAACTTGGTATGGGTATGGTAATAGGAGGAGTACTGCCGTCTTGAGAACGAAAAAAGGAAGTACTGTTTTCTTGGGATCCCAAAAGATTAATCAAGGTCGGTTTCCGTGCAGAGTTAGCTGGGGATTCAGATGGCGAAACCGTAGATGAAATTGGAGGCGATTTGTTCAACATGGCAACAGCGGTAGTCATTTCTCTGTTGCTTGTCGACAATTTAAAATTTTTCAGTTTTCTCTGCATTGGGGGTGAGGTCAGGGAAACCGAGGAATGCCATTTTTCGACAAAATTCTCTACTAATCTCCTTCCTAGAGAGTATGAAGTCAACTTATCAAGGGAAGAGCGTGACTAATATGGGGGCATTACGACTGAGCGAGTGGAGTCGTTTAGCATACGCGACTCGGAATCCCAAGCCACTGCTTTCCAGAAACAAACGCGCGCCGTCGAAAGCAGATATGTAACTGGGAATATTACGCAGTATAAAATTATGCTTGCGTTTTATCCGTTCTTCGGTTTCGGAGCTAATTATCCCAATGACTTGAAAAGCCTGTTGGATAACTGTGTCAGAGGCATTGGTTATAGTTCCTTTAAGCAAAAAATCTACTAATTCATCAGAAGACGATCGATTAACGCAGGACGAGGTGTAGGCTTGGGCAATCAGAGGATCAAGAGGTTCCAGATTTACCAAAGGGATTTTAGAGTTGACAATATCTACAGAGGGCTGCGAAGTCTCGCATACGCTAGATAGGTTCCCTTCCATTACTCTATTTCTCAAGGATGGAGGGGAAGCTGCAACATTTCGTCTTTTTGCGAGTCGCTTGCGGGACATCGTAAGCTAGTAGACGGAATTTTAGTTTACTTAAAAGAAAATTAGTGGGTTAATAATTTACAAAAGTATACTTAAATAGGCTAAAATGGCAGCTGATTTCAAACAGTTAATAGAAAACGACAAACCGAGCACAATTTTAACCACATTTATGCAAAGTGCAACTAATTAGTCCAATTGATTATATGGCCGCCACAAATAATATGGAGCAGTAAAAAGAGCATTTTTTAAACTAACAATTAATAGACAGTTCACTGCTAGGGGCAATAAATATGGTACAAATAATCCGTTCACTTATCTTTAAAAATCGGTCCACGCGCCCTTTCTCACAGTCCTTATCGACACCTTGCCAAAACAGTGCACGTAAATGTCTAGGTTAAGCATCCACTCTGAATTCTTCACGCAACGAATAGTAAAAAAGTAGAATGATCTCCCTAAATAGGTTGTGGAAGCGAAGTCCTCAAAGCTTTTCAAGAATCGCTTGGATACTTATTTATGTCCCTTGTTTTCCCTCGACAACCTGAACCCGAAGTCGTACCACACTTAGACCTGACATTTAGTTGAAAACATAATGTTACTTTTCATTAGCTTTCCGGTACCAGAAACTGGATTCCACTCAACGAAAACTTCGTCCTCACAACTTTTCAACGGCTCACCCTCGTGTCGACTGTCTGAGAACCGAGACAAGCAACTTCTTCAAAGACTGAGTTACTCTACTAAACTTATTCGTTAAATGCATCATATATCGAACATGCTTGATAAAGATCTCTCTTCCGAATTCGTCTACCACCGTATTAGGACGAAAATATCCAGCCTTTAAAGTCATTATCTAATAGGAGAACGACGTAACAGGTTTTTTCTCGAATATAGGACGAAAATTCATATCTAACGTTTTTTTGTGGATATACTATATGTGTGCAAAATGGTGAAGGCTGAAATAAAAGTGCAAAATGCTGCTCGGGGCGGGATTGAACTGGCGACCCCATTCCTACAAGATCGATGCCATCGATGCACGCTCGGAGGGGTGCTCTAAAAGCCTTAAAAATTGGTTACAGCCACAGTACGAGGAAAACTATTGTGGTGGTTGTCAAACGCTAGCCTCCAAGTTAAATCAACTGGAGGAAGAAATCAGGATTATGAAGAATTTTATACAGCAGACCCTCGTTTCAGAAGATAGATTGCCAGCATCACCGCATAGGATAACACGGAGGAGAGCACGAGGCAACCTAAACAACAAATCCCCAAATATTTAAAATGTGGTATCTAAGATACCAGTCAAGAGTAGTGACTCGGAGCCTCCAGTAACACTAAAGAATAAGAAAAAGGCGAAAGGAAAGACCACAGGGATGGGTAACGCAAAATCCGAAGGGGATGATGTCAAACTCGCCAGAAAAGCAATTGAAGGTACAAAATGAAATAAATCAAAACGAAACACGACAGATAACGATTAACGAAAATAGTCTCCAGGCCACGCGCGCTTCATCAGAGGCAAATATAGAGGAGCTGCTGCCCACCGAATGGATGACACGAAGTGGACCCACAGCGGTAGTACCTCCCCTAAACCAAAGACGTTGAAGCCAGTATTGGGGAGGCCCCAACCTCAGCCAGGCAAATTATTTAACAGAACCCCTGGATAGAGGTGCTGTGGACAGGTCACAATGCATAATCGTCCATGGGATTCGTGAATCAACCAACGAAATCCTCAGGTGTAGAATAAATGATGATATCATGGCCTTGCAGGAGTGTATGAGTGAAATAATAAGAGAGGATGAAAAAATTAGGGTTTTTAAACTTTTCCTACGATAGAGTAAAGATAAAACAAACTTTCGAAGAAATAAATCAAGGCCTTTAAAGGTAATTAAGGAAAAAAATTTCAGAGAGACCATCTAATCAAGCGAACAGCAGGGGGAGTCCCCGGTAACCGAGGTATGTTTTTTCAACCGGACTACTCCGTACAAGAGAGAATGAAATGGAGGGTGCTAAAAGCGCAATTGGAGAACTTGAAAGAAGAGGGAGAGAAGGGACTGGTAATAAAGAACGGTGTGATTGTTCGAGCACAAAAACCCCTTCTGTGGAGGACGCCCGTCATTCTGACAAAAGTCTCACGGTCGGGCAACTAATCCAATGCAACAATCTACACAGAATCCAGTTCTATTGCGGAAATATGCAAAGCCTCTTGAATATGGACACATCCTGTGCGAATGTTGGTCCAGCTGCCTCAAATGAAGAAGGCAGCGACATAGCCGGCTTAAAACTCATAGATAAACTAAAATGTTTATATACCAATGTCCAAAGCCGTTTCCCTAAATTAGATGAGCTTAAGATATACGTGTGCAAAACTTCACCAGATATCATCTCCATAACTGAAACGTGGCTGACCGCGAAGGTGGACGATCGTGAAGTTGCCATCCCCGGTTTTCAGTTATTCAGAAAGGATAGAGCAGGACGTCATGGTGGGGGTGTGCTGACTTATGTCAGATATGGCCTGCTCGTGTCAGAAAAAAAGGGAAAAGCTCGCGTGCGAAACTGAAGCCATCTGGCTCACCATCAGAACGCTGGGGTCCCAAACACTTGAGATCCTAATGGTCTACCGACCATCGAGAAACGATCCGCAGTCAGACAGCAGACTGATAGATGATTTATAATCGTTTGCTAGTCAATCCGAAACTATGATTATGGGTGACTTAAACGCTCCGAATATCGATTGGAATCTGAGCTCGGCACCAGGCTCGGAATTAAACTTCGATCGCCGCCTCCTAGAAGCTATACACAAACGATTCTTAACTCAACACGTCCTGTCTCCGACCAGAATACGCGAGGGGCAACAAGCTAAGTATTTGGACCTTGTATTGACAAAGGCGCCTGACAGCGTAGACGTTGTTAACTGTCTATCCCCACTGGGCAAATGTGATCACGTAGTCCTACAATGGGAATATTCCCTCTTCTCTGTCCCCGATCGATGCATCACAGTCAAAACGCAACCTATGGCGTGGGAGACTTTTACCCAAATGAAAATTGATGTGCGCCATTTAGATTGGAATGAAACATTCACCGGGTGTATTCTTGAGGATTGGTTGCAATTTAAGGCCGTATTAAGGACTTATCACCAACTACTGTCCTAATTCGAAAAAGATCACCAACAGGCCCCAGTGGCTAACGAACACACTGAAGAGTGAAGTAAACCACAAGCGAAAGCTATGGCAAACTTATCTCAGGGAAAAAGACCGCCGAATCGCTGACGAAGTACAAGACGCAGAGGAACAGGGTTAAAAGGCCTAGTTTTATAAAGCCCGCCAAAGTTTTGAGAGTAACTTGATAAACCGTGCAGCAGAAAACCCGAAGCTCTTCTACAACTACATTAGGGCAGTGCACTCGAAATAAAGACCCCATCCCTTTGTTAAAAACGGATGAAGGCGTCCGAACTTTGCAAGGACGAAGAAAAGGCTGAGCATCTATCCGAGTTCTTTTCAGTCGGTTTTACGAGAGAAGCCAATCTAACCGCTGATATCTATAGTGCGGAAGAGGTCCCGACAATTGACTCAGTGGTCATAACAGAACCTATTGTTCTGCAGGAACTACTGAAGGTGGACGAAACCAAATCGCCAGGTCCTGATGTAATACCGGCAAATTTGTTGAAGGAGTTGGCCGTAGAGTTGGCAGAACCCTTGTGTCTACTCTTCCAAGCCTCCCTCGCTGCAGGCAAATTGCCACCCGATTGGAAGACCGCGTGAATTTCCCCAATACATAAAAGTGGCAGCCGGGCTTCCGCAAATAACTACAGGCCGGTAAGCCTCACCTCCATATGTTGCAAGATTATGGAGCGAATCATCAAACGTGAACTGATGCTGTTTCTGGAGCGGCATCATCTTCTCTCTGAAGCGCAGCACGGATTCCGCAGAGGAAGGTCCTGTTTAACTAATTTGCTCTACTGTCTGGAACGATGGACCCGAACGGTCGATGAAGGAAATGTAGTGCACGCAGTCTACATAGACTTCAAGAAGGCCTTTGATAGCGTGCCTCACCAACGTCTCCTATACAAACTCAACCGTGTTGGGGTAAGGGGTAAGCTTTTGAAGTGGATCGAAAACTTCTTGATTGGGCGATCTCAGATTGTCCGTCTTGGCGATCAACAATCGGCGGAGGTGGCGGTTGAGAGTGGGGTTCCTCAGGGCTCCGTCCTTGGCCCTATCCTCTTTCTTATATACATTGATGACTGCATAACTGGCTTGGACTGTGACACCGCCATGTTTGCTGATGATATAAAGCTTTGGAAGGTCACCCACAACGCAGCTGATGAAGAAAATCTACAGATGAAATTGCATCAACTCGAGGAATGGTCGCACAACTGGCTCCTCCCATTCAATGCTACCAAGTGCAATATTCTGCGATTCGGCAGAACCAGCTCCGGGCACTAGATAATTTACTATCTGGACGACACACCGCTACCAGAGGTAGAGGATCAGAAAGATCTAGTAGTATGGATCACGCCCACACTGAAGCATCGTTCCATTGCTCAAAAGTAGCAAAATCTGCCATTTCAAGCTTGTATCTAATCAAGCGAACGTTTGCAAAGTTCGACAAAGAGTGCTTCAATAAGGTCTTCAGGATGTTTGTGCGACCACAATTGGAATTTGCCATACAAGCCTGGAGAACGTGGTCTCTCAAAGACCACAGCACCCTTGAGAAGGTTCAAATACTTGCAACCAAGCTTGTTCAAGGTCAAAGCTGCCTGCCTTACGAGACACAATTGTCCAATCTTAATCTGTTTCCTCTGGACTATAGACAGCTACGCGGCGACCTAATACAAGCCTTTCGAATGCTGCGGGGTCAGGATTGTTGCCTTGCATCTGGCGACTTCTTTGAGCTGGCCACTACCACTACTTTGCGAGGACATCCTATTAAACTACGTGTGATAGGTGCAAGACTCGACACAAGAAGCTTCGTCTTCTCCAACAGAGTGATTAAGGCCTGGAATGCTCTGCCTGCGGACATAATCATGTCCTCATCCGTTGCCACTTTTAAGCGGAAGTTTGACCAGTACAGCCATAAGTACCACCACGACATCCGAATCTAACACATTTCCTTAACATTATTCCCGCCCACAATTAAGTCCAACGTTCTCCCATTGCACCCCAACTGGATTATAAGTTTTCTGACACAAGTATATCCGCGCAAGCTTCTGAATGCCAAAGTTTGTTCCGTTCACACTGGTGTTGCACAAATCTCCGTGCTGGAACCTCTGAATCACTGGATACAACTCGAGAGCTATATTCACTTTTCAGTGGGATGTTCCAGTATTAGACCAAACAGTAATGTTTGGACATTCAAATCATGCTAATGGAACTTTTTTAATGTTTTTGCGGTTCAGCCCGTAAGGCACGATCTAAATTTTCTCTCGCTTCCATTTGGTGTTCCCATCGGATTCTTTTTAAAACCTGCGTGTACCCATCAAAAACACGAGTACTACACGGTTGCTTAGTCCCCATGTTCCACGGTGACAATGAAAAATATCCAACGTTTCAGTATTAACTAATTCACCTAATGAAAACTAGCAACTGCGCAGTCAATATATACTACTGGCTGCCCATTGGCAGTTTAATGAATATTACGCAGTTATCCTGCTGTGGCTGATAGAAACCGGCCAAAATATTCATATCAAATTCCAGTCTGCGCCTAGGAACATTCACATAGGCTAATTTTCTTCAAGTTTACGATTATTTGCTGAGGAAATGAAAATCAACAAATAATGACTTCGTTGGTAATATGCAGCAGTGGGCTGCCTCAAGAGCCTTTACTCCGTTCTACCCTGGACTCTGAAATAATTGCTCACTGAAGTTGACAGCGACGCCTACGCGCATTGGCCACACGATTCACGTGCAAACACAACAACCAGATCGTTGACCTTTGTCCTAAAGGCCATCGAACCTTGTACCTTCCACGAAGCCAGTATTTTTTTGACAAAGGTTAATTTTCCCTGGTAGCCGTGTAATTTGGTCCTTCTCCTCCTCCTGCTCCCCCTCCTCCTCCTCCTCCTCCTCTTTTTCTTCTTCTTCTTCTTCTCATCCTCCTACTTCTTCTACTACAAGTAAAATAACCGTCATTCAGATGAGAAGGTTTACCCATGGTCTGACTTTACCTAAAGCGAAGCTGACTATGTATGAGTAGAGACTGTTGAATCTGTGTGCGTGCTGCCTTGTCCACCGCTGAGAGGAAGAGTTGGTATTTGCTTACTATTATCCGCCAGAGTAAATCTTAGGTTTGGGTCATGGGTTTTGTAGGCAACCTCAGGCTCTTTAGGGCGACTGCTGCAAAGCCTGCTTATCTCCTGTCCTGCTTGGCATTTCTGTCTATTCGATTCTTTGACAAATGGCGACGTGAGGTCCTACAAGTCACTGGCATTTGGTTGGAGGTTCCTCATCAATCGCGGGTACCTAGCAGTGACAGTTCAACAAGCGCAAACCATTATAAATAATCATGACATACAAAGACAAGGGAGACTGAAATGGCCATTTCTGGCTTATTAGCCGTTATCAGCCAACCATTGTCAATTCCAGTCGCTGCGGCGCCCGAGGCTTGAACTCGGGACCAGTTGGTTATAAGTCAAAAGCTCTAACCCACTGCGCCAGGAGCTCGTTGACTTGCCTGTTGCGATCAAGAATATTTAATTATGGTAAGAAAGCACTCACCAATCGGTTACAGGACTATCTCGAGCACCACCAGTAGCCACTGGGCGGCTAATGATATAGGCAGAATAACATGCCTGATAAAGAAAAGAGAGACTGGAATGGCCATTTCTGGCTTATTAGCAGTCATCAGGCAGACATACTTGACCCATGCACTGCGGCACCCGAGGCTCGAAGTCGGGGTTGAACATGGCTGACTGATGACGGCTAAAAAGCCAGAAATGGCCATTCTAGTTCCCTAGTCTTTGTCGGTCATGTTATTCTGCCTGTATAATTAGCCACCCTGCGGCTGCTGGCGGAGCTTGAGAGTGAACCCCAAGGCACAACCGTGACGAGTTAGTCCTCTAACCGATTTATGAGCACCTACTTACCATAGCAAGCCCTTATGTCGTCCGCATGCCAAAACGAGAGGGTGTTGCACAGGCGATTCGGACGCGAATTAGTTCATAGTAAGGTAGACTTGCGCAGCATTCCTCGCACTCTCGCTTCCATCGCACACATGGTCCCGATGTGCATACGATAGGAGGTAGGCTCCGGCGCACTGACTGGCAAAAATAAACAGCCCATTTTAGGTGTCCCGGACACAGCCTGGTCCACACTACAAGAAGGCTCGAGCCTCGCATAGGTGTGGGTGCTAGTAGGAGCCAGTTATACCTGAAAAGGACCGAATTACTCCGTCCGTTGGTGGCTTTTTAAGCCACTTCTGAAAAACGCGTATAATTGATTTCCACAAGAACCTAATATGTGACCCGAATCAGAGAACAAACGATAAGGCAGTGTGTAATATGGGACCGGAAGTACTAGGAATTTTATGGACAGGGCTAAATGTCGAAACAGAGAGCGCCAACCTTATCCTATCTATTGAGTTCGTTAGGGCTAGCATTAGATGCCTGATTAGTAGGGTCGCACAAAAGTATATTGCCCCGACAAGATGCGCATTTCGAGAGCCGTCAACCAGTACGCGCTATATCAATCCTAGCTGACTTGATCTCACTTTTATTCGGACCCTTGACGGGAGTATGAATGAGGCTCGCTCTGCACGATCTTTAATTATAAATGTAAAACGGATGCGTTTTGAAACTACCGCGCCGGTGCTCCTACAGCCCACGACATATTATATGATCCGGCAACGAATGCTTACCCTAATGAGCACAATGGATGGAGTTATGAATACATTTGCACGTAGACCGGTCGCATATTACACGCTGACCTATCCGTTGTTCCCCAAGTTGGGTCGCATATTATGTTCTTATTTTGATTTCTACTGAGGAGCGGTTTGATGTTATGTGGGGATGCATTTCCCATTGAGACGAAGTTACACATTCCTGGTGTATGTAAAAGCAAGAAAAAGAAAGCTGTTCGATCGTCGGAGCCTTTTTTTATCAACTTGATCTCGTAAAAGAGTCCATCTTGAGAAATAAAACAGCCACAAAACAAGCAACAGTAACAAGGAGTAGGAGGCAAGAAAACCGAAGTAAAGCCAGTCTGAAGGTGACCATGTAGGGTACGTATGCCGGCGCCGGTGTAGTGACCCCACGCCATGCACATGTTGAACGCTGAACCTCTCGCGTCCACATGCACGTGCGCACCAGTGGCTGTTTGGCCCTAGATAAGTCTAGATGTCCACACCGGTTAATCATCTTCGAACCTGACTCACGACTGTCCTCGCTCGATGCCCCGTGTTTACTGTACGGTTTCACGCGGCAGCTGGGCGTGCTCTCATCTGGCAGCCAACTTCCTCCAATCCTTTCTGCGATAATTCTGTACAGAATAAACTATCCTCACAACAGGAATCCAACTTATTATCTCCTTCTACGGAACCAGCCCAGAAGGTCGTAGCAGTCAAAGCCTCCCCTATCAACTGCGATATCGGCTTTTATCCCGCCTACGCAACAGTCAACTGTCGTAAAAACAGTAAACTCCCATACAGTACGGTTCATAAAACGACTCAGAATTTGTCAAAATCAAACTCGTGTCCGGCTTCAATTATATATTTTTAAAAACTGGAGCTGGTTCTCGCATCACCAGGTAGTTTGCGGTGGTTGTTTTCGCTCAATTTTTCCAAAAGGAGCCCACTCTCCGCAAGTGGAATACGATCAGTATACTGCGGGAATAACTTTTTTTTCGAGTGCTTATACAGGCGATGATTTACTGAGCTAAGCTTGCGTACCATCCCTCAGCTAAGAATAATTGGTTCTTAAAATGCCGCTCCATAAATTGGAGAATTTCCTGTCACCAAAGCAAGTTCGATCAAATCTGGAAGCGGATTTTGAGCAGAAAACCGTCCCGAGCATTTCTTCAAGAGGAAACGTCTGTCCTGAGGGTAATGAAGGCACATCAAAGCCGGTTCTCCAAAACCGAGTGCCTGCAGTTCATCACGAACGATGCCGTCTCTCGCTGCCGCACGAGATGGTGAGTTATGCGACAATTTCTTTCTATTAAAGCGGATTCACCCCACGTTCTCCTCCTATACCCACGTTTCTCTGATGTCAAGATAAAGTAGAGACGACCGGATGTGGGCGTATGTGGACTGAATAACAACTCTGAACAGCCCACCTACGCGTGCCCAACACCTACTAGATATGTACCAGTTTACATTTGACGGGGATTTGGAGTTCACTTTGGAGCAAATATCGTAAATACCACATTAAGCAGCAGCCATTATAGCTATCCTTTAATCCTTAGAAGAATCGAGTAACCAGGTCGGTGGGCAGTCTTCGAAGTCACTGGTGATAACGCATTATATGTACTATGGTTAGGAGTGCGTGAATTTGCTTTAAAACTGTATTTCCGCAGTGATACTCCCTTTTTTTCTCTCCTCTGCATCACTTGCAATTATTGTGTGCACATCCTCATATGTGACTTTCACTCAGCATAATACGTTTGGAAATTTAACTGTCCACATTTTGATAGAAGCGAACAGGTGAGTTCCAGGAAGCAGTTCAGAAGATGAAGAGGCGATCACTGGAACATGGTGTTCATTGGCCTGACATTCCGGATTCTCTCTCGAACCTATCATCAGAGACAGTAGCAGAGTGATTGATGCGCAAGGTAAGCAGTATTTATAGTAGTATTTATTGTAGTGGCCTGGCGATCGCATGCGTACTACAATAAGCAGCTATTGTGATCACCGTTAAAGGTCGTAATTGATGCGATAATAGCTTTGGCCATCCACGTCCAAGTTGTTAATGGCCATGATTTCATCATCCATATTGGATGCGAGCGTGATAATGACCCGGCAATTTGGCTCACTTTCATTGGAGATGTCGTTCACCCACGTCCTCCTCACATGATTCAATTCCCTGCTAAGCCGATGCCTCGACTTGGGAACGGTAGTTCATTGCGCTTGTTGATAGACTGTGGGCCTGAGAACCATGGTTTGAGCAGCTCGCGGCTTACGCAGATTTCGGCCTCATAAAACTTGAAAATATGATAAGGTCTCGTCGAGTGAGCGGCAAGCTGCGAGCCAGCGCCTTTGCTCCTCACTGCAGCCGAGTGCTCGCCATTCGCGTCCGGAGTAATCTCCCGGTTTCTCCGACGTAGTTGCTTTGTCCACACATGCAGCAGATCCGGCAAACGACGCCAGACATTTCCTACAGTGGCAGTGGGTCTTTAGGCGCCTGAAAGTTGCCTCTGGCTTGTGTGCCACCCCAACTCCAAGTGGAGTAAGAAGGTGGCCGAGGGCTTCCGAGACGTTCCTGACATACTGCTTACCTTATCGGATCGAGAGAGAATCCGAAACGTCAGGCCAATAAACACCATGTTCCATGTGAGGTACTGTTGATTGACGGCATCCTACTATCACTATAAACTAAAGCACGCGCAATTCACCGTGCCTGCTCTGACCATGCTCTGAACAGAATCAGTAACGACGGTCGAAACTGTCGTGATGGACCCTGCATTAACCGTAACCATTAGCCTCTTTTCTTAGGCATCGGCAACCAAATTTACTGTTTTCTCAAAACCTAACCAATTTATGTTTGAAAAGAATGGGCATATACGCCCTTACGGTCTAAATAGCCTCACATACACGAAACCCGAGGTCCCCTCGTATTTTCAAAGCCAGGTTATGTGTGGCATACATAGACGCGTAATCTACCTTTGTCAACTATTGCACCCACGTACTTTTTACTTCTCCGATTTGTCCTTATTGCCGAAGTTTGGTGGGTGTTAGAGGCGAGACTTGCGTGGGTATCGCGCAGCTCGGCTGTACCATAAACACATTCACGTGGAAGTCAGTAATAAGCAGTTTCCGAGTGGCTGTGGTCCTGATCGCCACTGATCCCCTGAACGTTTGGTCTTATTTTGCCCGCTCTACACCCCTCCACCATACAGGCAGTAACTGGCCACACAGGCAGGCAGCTTAAGGCTGCTACTGTGCCTGTGAAATGAATTTTATGGGACAATTTTTCCGGACATCCACGGAGAGAATGCTGGCATTCTCAAGCTTCGAACGGGAGACAAAAATGCATGCAGGAAGACCTGCCTTCAGCTATAATATTCAAGGAAGACGCAAAATGCCATCACCTAATCAGATGTCTTTAACAGCTAGCTGGAGATTAAAGTTTTGCTCTCATTTTTGAAGTGAAGGTAGCAAACGAAGATTCGATTTTACATTTCTTTGAAGAACCCTGCCCGTTATGTAGGGTGTTTCAAACCCTAGTCGAGGACACGTAATTTTTGAAACTTGGGCCAAACTTATAGTGCGAATCTGCCCAAAATAGCCAACCGCTTACCTACCACTAGATAGGAATTGGACAAGCAAATTACATTTTTAAAGTAACAATTGACCTTAGAGCAGGACCTATATTGAACTACCTCAACACGTCCGTCGTAATGATATTTTTTAGCAGCCATACTACTTATTTTAAATCTGATTATCGGGCAATTCGGACATTGGTCTCTACTGACCACTGGCAACATCTACACGCGCAAGGCACAAAATGTTGTTTACAGATTTACCTGCTATCTAGCGATTGCCACATCCTTTGGTCGCTGACTGCCTGCGATAACTGCCTGCTCGCGGTGACCGGTCGTTTAGTCAGTAATTACATCTGTGTAGAGGTGGCGGCTTGTTTACTCTGTGGACTGTTTTGCCCTCGCTTGGAATCTGATTCACTCTCCACTCAGCCTCCCTAACTGAAATTATGTCTCGGTAGCTTCGTGAAACCGTTTCACCATCACTTTCTGACTGTATAAACGACTGAGAGGTTGTAGACGGTATGTAGGTTGATAGATCGATCGTCGATTTTATTGAAGTCCTGCGTATGACCCACAGTAGGGTGGGCGCAGGGATAATGACTAGCGCGTGAAGTAATTACTAGTAATGGTATCCTTGCGCTACATGTACCGCATTCTCCCCCCTCACCCACCGGCGCCCGTTGTCATGACACAGTCCAGAAGATCCGATACGGAATCAGGTGTAGGTGGCTGGCACAGCGTGAGCCTGTGACTGCGCGTACCATCACGCCCCACCTATGGGGCAGTTTAAGGGGGGTGTCTATGCAATAATAATAATAATAATAATGCAATAATAATAATGTCCTAATCTTGCTCCTGTGTTGCTCCAGTGCTTCACTCATTTTAGTGGGCAAGTACATCGATTACTTCGGTGGTCAAAATCCCACCCTCATGGTCAATTACAAAAATATCTGCACAGCATGGAAATAGCTTGTGATTGAATTCTCCATAGCTGATTACGCCCCTGATGAATTTGAGCATGAATCCAAGACTTCAGGTGATTAATGTTCATGTACCAGTGATCGCCTCTTCTTCTCGACTCTGAATGGTCAAAAATCTCGGAGAGCTGCTAAATAAGATATCAGAAATACGAGCTATGAAAGCAGGCACATCTACACCTTACTACATATCAGAATTATACAATGGGCAGCATTTAGCACGTTCGTAAGTAAAAAGGGTCTTTTACTACTGGTCAATGGCAGGCAGGGTTCAGGTTGATATTACCAATAGGTTTGCCCCATGCACAGATCCTCCTGTTTCAACGTGTAAAAAACGTGTGTATACGATTACACAACTTGGATGAGAATCCTAATGATGCGGGCACGCTGAACAATTCATTTGCATCAATAGCCTAATTATCTTAACTCTGTTCATTCGAGGACAAGTCCATGTAAATCGCTGCTCTCCTCTGGTCCTTGGTGCATATTGTTACAAATCTGTGCTTGGCAAAGTTTATTCGGTTTTACTCTCAAACCACTTCCTCCGCGAAATTCAGCACATATGCGTACTGGTCGTGTTATCCGTTTATCCTCGTTGATACCCATTTGTACCTTGGGTCTTCTAGTTTTTTTTCCTCGTGTTCGAGCTTAGCTCTCCCAGGACGGCGAAAAGTATATAAAAAAAGACGTTTGAACAAGTCTAAATTAGGATCCGACGCACGCCATTATTTTGGGGCTCGTTTGTTTTCACCATTTAGCTGACGTGAAGGACCCGGGTCTGTTCCGTCTGTGGCAGTCCGCTCCCGAAATTGTCGCCGCTTTATCATATTGTATTTCTACCCGTCTCACGCTTCCGATCGATTCTCTACTATAACGGCCAATCAATGTGTGGTATTCAGTGATTGGCTACAGACGGACACAAAGCTGAAGTACACACCTGCTGGGGTCCAAAATCTCAACCGTGGACCAACTCTCTCGCTTGAAGAGACAACATGCGGTAACTGATTGCCAAGCCTCCTGTATGCTCCTTGTTTCAGTAAAAGCTTGTCCAACCCAAGCTGTTTTCCTGACTTCTGATTCGGGAACCCACTCGCGTCAGCATCATACCTCGGCAATTCTCTTCATTGGAAAATAAGGTCAGGCATATTATACACAATAACATGGCTAGTTGAGTAGACAAGGGCAAAGCTTTCTTCGTCTACGTCCCAAGAAATATCTGTTGGCTCACTAAAATGCCAGTGAAAAATCAGCTTCTTGATGCAATAACCCTCCTTATTCACAAAACCTATTCCAGTTAGTTTCAAGCCCCAATGAGATGTTTGCCCTGGTACAAGTTGCTCTCACTCGCTAACTCATGCAACGTGTAGTCGTTGGGAAATTTAGGAACTAAGCGCCTGCGCTCCCCCAATGACGAGCTCTGATGCGGCGAAGGACAAATTCTACGAGGACCTGCACGCCATGCTGGTGACTGTGTCGAAGGTGGAAAAGTTAATTGTCCTTGGTGACTTCAACGCCCGCGTTGGGACGGACCACGCTGCCTGGCAGGGAGTGCTGTGTCCCCACGGTCTCGGTAGCTGTAACAATACCGGCATCCTTCTTCTGCGCACGTGTGCGGAACACCATCTCCTGCTGACCAACACCTTCTTCTCCCTTCTGACTTGGGAGAAGGTCACGTGGATGCACCCTCGGTCGCAGCGCTGGCATCTACTGGACTATATTCTCGTCCGGAGGTGAGATCAACAGGACATGCTGGTAACCAAGGTGATCCGCGATGCCGATGGTTGGACAGATCACCGCCTCGTCATCTCCCAGATGAGGCTCCGACTGCAACCCCGACGAATTCCCCAAGGTAAGAGGCCACCAGGTAAGTTACATACTCTTTTATTAAATTTGCCTGCTCCCTGTTTTGAGTTGAGCAACCAAATAGCTGAGAGACTAGAGGACCTGCATGCTCCAGATTATAATGCTACCATGGAGATACGATGGTGTCAACTGCAAAATGTCATCCAGTCCACCGCCCTCGAAGTCCTCGGACGCGCATGCCGTCCACACCAGGACTGGTTTGACGAAAATGACGCCGAAATCAGCAACTTATTCGCGGAGAAGAATGGACTACACAAAGCCTACATGGACCTTCGGACTGACGCCACCAAAGCAGCTTTCTTCAGATGCCGGCGACTTGTACAACAACGGCTGCGGGAGATGCAGGATGCCTGGATGATCCGAAAGGCTGAGGAAAGCCAGGGGAATGCGGACCGCAATGAAATGAAAAACTTCTTCAACGCCATCAAGGCAATCTACGGCCCGTGTATCAAAGGGACTGCACCGCTGCTCAGATCTGACGGCAGAGCACTGCTAACAAAGAAATCGCAAATTCTGAAGCGCTGGGCCGAACACTCCAGAAGTGTCCTTAATTGCTCATCAGCCATTTCCGATGTTGTCATTGACCGGCTCCCTCAAGTGGACACGAACAATGACCTGGATCTGCCACCTTCCCTACCAGAAACCATCTGGGCCGTGCAGCAGATTTCCAGCGGTAAACCACCGGGATCCGACGCAATCACACTTGAAGTCTACAAGCACGGTGGGTCCCGGCTGATGGCAGAACTCACAACACTCTTCCAGAAGATGTGGCGCCAAGGACACGTTCCTCCGAATTTAAAGACGCGACCATCGTCCATCTCTAAAAATGGAAGGGGAACTGGCAACTCTGTGAGAATCCCAGAGGCATCTCTATGCTCAACATCGCCGGGAAGATCTTCGCCCGTATCCTTCTCAATCGTCTTAACGGTCACCTAGAGCAGGGCCTGCTCCCGGAAAGCCAATGTGGCTTCCGCCGGCACCGCGGAACAACTGATAGGATATTTGCCGCCCGCCAGCTACAAGAGAAGTGCCAGCAGATGCGAACTCACCTATACACTACCTTCGTGGATCTGACGAAAGCCTTTGACATGGTGAATCGCGACGGATTGTGGAAAGTCAGGCAGAAATTTGGCTGTCCTGAGCGGTTCACGCACATGGTGCGTCAGCTTCATGACGGGATGATGGCGCGTGACACTGACAACGGGACGGTATCCGAAGCATGTGCAGTGACCAACGGAGTGAAGCAGGGCTGCGTTTTGGCTCCCACCCTGTTCAGTCTCATGTTCCCGGCTATGCTGATGGACGCCTACCGTTATAAGCAGCCTGGGATCAGCATCGCCTACAGAACTGACGGGCACCTGCTCAACAGTCGGCGTATGCATGCTTAAACGCGCGTGTCTGCGACTACAGTCCATGACTTGCTCTTTGCGGACAACTGCTCCCTTAAAACCGTGACGAAAGAAGACATGCAATGGAGCATGGACCTCTTCGCCGCAGGCTGCGCCTATTTTGGATTAACAATCAATACAGCCAAAACGGTTGTAATGCATCAGCCGCCCCCCAGCGCGGAATACAATGCTCCCCGAATCAATGTCAACGGTGCTCAACCCATAAACGTGGAAACCTTCGCTTATCTAGGAAGCACTGTAAAGCAATACGAGAATCGATGACGAGGTAGCCCAACGGATCTCCAGAGCTAGTCAGGCCTTCGGCCGGCTGCAGGCCTCCGTGTTAAATCGCCACGGTATTCACCTGGACCTTAAACTGAAGATGTACAAGGCCGCAACGACACTCCTTAATGGAGCAAGGACCTGGACCGTCTACTAGAACCAAGCCAGGAAGCTGAATCACTTTCATCTCAGCTGCCTCCGCAGAATACTGAAGCTGAGATGGCAAGACAGTATCCCGGACACGGAAGTCCTGGAGCGGACCGGAATCCTCAGCATCCACGTCATGCTGAGGCAAGTGCAACTGCGATGTAGCGGCCACCTGGTAAGAATGGATGACGTGCTACTACCCAAATGACTTTTCTACGGACATGTCGCTATGGGTTCTCGCCGACAAGGAGATCAAAAACAACGCTACGAGGACACTTTGAAGAAATCCCTGAAGCAACTGCAAATCAACCCGGTGACCTGGGAGGACCTCACCCAGGATAGACCGGCATGGAGAAGATCCGTGAAGACTGGCTCAGCAATCTATGAGGTCAACCGGATCGCCGCCGCCAAGGCCAAAAGAGCGGCACGAAATTCACCAGCGCCCCGGACCAACATCTTCGATGCCAAGGCCCCGCCAACATGCCCGCGCTGTCAACGCATCTTTCACGCGTGAATCGGCCTGGTTGGATATCTTCGGAGGCAATGCACTAACAATCCTACAATTCCATCTTCTACGTCAAATTCTGCCAACCATCCTTCAGACTCCCCCACCCTTACTCCTGGCATCAATTCCATTACTCCCACCATCATAGAGACCACATCCCTCTACTCATCACCTGGTACCCCACCACCGCAACTACAACCCCCCTTCGCCTTTACTACCACCACCGTCAGCGATGGATACTCTCTCCTAAACTGTCCTCAATGCGACCGCACATTCACCTCACGCATTGGCCTGGTCGGTCACTTGCGAATCCATCGTACAGAGACTGGTGAACCAGTGCCTGGAGCACCAACACACAGCAGAGATCGTCGCCTCCACTGTGCTCACTGTCCTCGCGCATTCACTCATCACGTGGGCCTATTCGGTCACATGCGCATCCATGACAGCGGAATTCACCACAATGCCGCTAACACCGAAACATCATGCACACACTCCGCTCCTGCCATTTTTAGCGCCCCTGCCACCCCCACTACCATGAATGACATCGCCCCAGCCTCTACCGATTCCTCCTGCCCACACTGCGCCCACAACTTCAACTCACGCATCGACCGGGTCGGTCACCTGCGAATTCATCGCACGGAGGCTTGTGAACCAGTGCCTGGGGCTCCGACATACAGTCGCCGCACTCGCCTCCACTGCCTTCACTGCTCCCGCACATTTACACACCGCATGGCCCTAGTAGGACACATGCGTCTCCACGACAACCTGCGGTAAACCACCGGAGGCAAAGCCACATTAGCGCACACCATCTACACTAATACATAGATAACACACACACAATCATCACAATGTAACCTGATACAATCACAGTTTCCTATAAACCGTGGCTTGGAAGGTTGCCAATCTGACGTTTACACCAGACCACGCCATCAGCCCAGTGTATGTGCTGTGTGTGTCGAGTGGCTGACCAGTGAACTGGGAGTTAGACGGCGATGGCTCCGCCATATCCCCTGATTGAGTGAATCCTGGTGTGTGCGTTATGGGGGCCAAGTCGTGCTGTGGCGCGCGAAGACGGGTACGCCAACCCGTCAGCCAATGCGCCCACTCCCACATCAGATAACTGACATGCTCGGACAGTGGTCTGATTGTGGGGGTGGGGGAGAGAGTTAGTTCGAGAGCTCAGCGCATTTTCCTCACTATGAACAATCTAACGCGCTTGAAACTATCATGGTGCGCTAATAGCCATGGCTTGGAAGGTTGCCAACTGACGGGATAACTCGGACCGCGTAATCAGCCCAATGTGTGTTTTGTGTGGAGTGGCTGACTGGCGGACTGAGAGTCAGGCTGCAATGGCTCCTTCTTAATGTGGCCTTTATGTACTCCCACTCCGTGGGATCCGAGTGAGGTGTGGTGGTACACCCAGGGGTGGCTCCGGCCGCGCCAGCCAACTGCGCCCTCTCCCATCTCCGGTCTTCTTGACTGTGTCATGAGACCGGGCTCAGGTGGGGGAGGAGAAGAGAGTACGGTAGCTGCAGCGCAAGGCTACGATCTTTTAAAACTAATTCACGCGCAAGTCACCGTCCCTGCACCACCTGGTGTGGAACATACGGTTGACCTCATCGAAATGGACGGTCAAACTGTCATAGGAACTAAGCTCAAACGACAGGGTGTTTGACACTCTATGTGGTCTGTATAATTGGAAGAGATCTAAATATAAACGAAGACATGCGTACGTCAGTAAAGTCTGAAATGGAGGATTTTGCCCAAAATTAGTGAAGTGATTTGAAGAGAAGTTTATAGAATAGAGTCATTTGATTCCATCTGCAACTGTTACGCCCGTATTAGATGCGGATGCTATCGGTTTCAAGAAATCCCTGCATGTTTGCAGTTTCATTTTTTTTAGGTAGATTCTGCCTTACATGGAAGACTGTTTACTCACAAAATTAATAGTGCAAAGGACACTGTGTTTTTACCAAAATCTTAGCGTTCTCATGATTCTGACCAATTCCTTAATAGTATCACGTTCCAAGTTTTAAAGACTCTTTGTAAAATGCGAGCATTTCAGAACTATAGAGTTCAGTGGCAATAGGGAGCTCCTTCCGCGATCAATAAGAGAAACCATAGTCCACTTGTCTCAAATTTCACCACAGGATCACAGGTACAGTCAATATTCTGAACCAATCAGTGCATCCTGCCTACTGCACATGGTAAGGCAACTGAAAATTCTTATCAGGACGACACAATTTTCTAGATGTCGTCACGTATGGCATGAAGGACGCTTGTACACGAGATATGGTCTCCAAAAATGGCGTGGCCCATAAGCTATTCTACAATTTAAAAATAAAAGTTATTAAGGCTTAAATTGCTTATATGGTCCTTCGCACGCATTGGCTCTCTGTTGTCCCCAAGCCACTGCCCGAGCATGGCCGAGTGCTCAAAAGCATCGGTCGCTAATCTAATAGTTAATGGATCAAATCCCAGTCGCGACGGCGAACTTTTGATCCACGCAGTAGGATCGTGACCATTTGCATTTCGCATGCCAGCAAGACCTCTACAGGATCGCATTAAATTTTCATGAGGAACTTAAATTATCAAACGACTAGTTTAGTGAGCGCAAAAAATGCACTTCTCAAAGCAAAGTCAATATCGAATGTCACCAGGAAGTAAAGAACAGCCCAGCCTTTTAAACGAGTCTGTCCGTCGTTCTCCATTCCTCGCTGATGTGTAAGAAAGTAGGCAAAATATACGGCGATCCAAATCAAAAGAAAACTTCCGAGAAGTTCTTGAAAGGAAGGAGACTTGATCGATCATCGGAGGCCTTGAAACCAGAAGCAATCGGCTAAAGAGGGACGAGATGTGACTAATACTCAATCACAAACCCGATCAACTTAACCGATTTCGCACTCAACGCGAAATTTCGGATTCGGCGCGCCGACTGCCCGAGCACCGCATCCGAATCGTTAGTTACCCCAGTTTCAGTACAGTATTTCCATGAGAAGTGCCTGACAGTTCAGTGTCCATTGATGCAAGTGGAGACGACAATCGCCCATACGCTGCCCGTTCGATTAAATATTTTGTTCAGGCAAAGCCATAGCTCTTAATTGGAAGTAGACGACTATAGCTATTGCGTATGGATAAATCAGCTAGAATACACCGTCAAACGACAGCTAGGATTTATAGTTATTTACCAAATACAAAATGTAAACCGAAGGAACTGGAAGATTGCTTTGAATGTGGATGGCCAAACGTGCATCAAAATTGGAGTGAAAACAGTTAAACTCAAGCTACAGATCCTTCAATGAAACCCGGCCACACGTTCAAGATCGACGAGGCCAAAATCCTCACGGGAGGTTACAACCACGTGATTCACAAGTTGCCTTAATAAGCAGTGTTTCCAGCGTCAGTACTGATGTGCTTAACTGTCGGAACCTTAGCATATCAATCACCAACGGCAATGATTAAATCAAGAACACTACTGGTTCCGGTGCAATAATGAGACAACCATTGAGTTACGTGTTAAAATCAAGGATGAATCCGGAAGCTGGTTCGTTTTGCGGGAGTGTAGTGGCTGAGACAGTAAATCCAACAAGGGCTCTACCGTCTGTGTTTTTCGGATAATGCATTATCGCGACTTCTGTTGATTTTTTAGAGAGTGAATCCTAACCATGGGACGGATAAAATTCTTGTTCCGACGAATAAGGCCTCATTCCTTTGTCTGCTTCCGGAATTTCCCTTTGTCGTTTGCTCCGAGGTCAAGCTGTTTCTTCACACGTTAGTCACCTCTCCAGGTCCAAAGAATGCAACTGACGTATGAATCGATATATGAACATAACTTTCAGCCGAATAAAATTCTTTTTCAAACAAACATGTCTCCTTAATCTTACAAAACACAAGTGCATTCTGTCTAGATTTTGTGTTTACGCTACTTAGGACGTAACAGAACCCCGAGGCAATGTACTATACTTTATGGAATGGTCGTGTTGGCACCTGCATGGTGTAGATACCTGTGATTTGGGTTCTTCCTTTTGTTAAAACTACACTTAGTTGCACTTACGTTCTAAAATGTCACTTCTAAAAATATTACTACCACATTTTTCTCGACAACTCTCGATTTTTAGCGTGGAAGACTGCCCAAAGTATCTGGAAATAATCCTCTTGGTAACCTGAGGTTAAAAAGACTAATAATTTAATGCAAAAGTAACTTTCTTAAACAGTAATTCCGGAAATTGTCTGAGAAGTGCACGAGATTCGTAAGCACCTGATCTGGTTATTAATGCCAGTGAAGAGAACATTCGCCCACGCGCACTCTGGTGCCGAAGTATTTTGTTCAGCTAGGGCCTTAGAGTAGATTTCATAACTTTTGAAGTCCAATAAATTTTACAAGTGTCCCTGTTGCGGCTAATTTTCCCACGGTACGTCCTACAATATCTTAAAACAGCAGAGAAACGACTGTACTAACAAAGAATGCATAGGTTGGCTCATAAATTAATGAAAACTCGTAGCTGAAGATTACATTTACTTGATCCATGAACAGCTTGCTGTTAGTGGTGCCTGTAGTCAAACGCCAAACTGACCGCTCTCCATATTTAATAGCCATTCAAACCAAAAACGGTCAACAGTTATCGAAGTTTACCGTCGGCGCAGTGTTTTCTCTTGGCAAATGCTTTCCACATATGACCAGCTGAGTCGGCTTTGCAGGCTTATCTAAAATAAGACCAAATCGCAACCGTTAACAACAACAACAACAACAACTAAAAATGTTCTCTAACCAGTTTTCTACTTAAAAACGGCATGTTCATGAGCTTTTACTGGGGGAGTTCAAATTTTGCATTTTATTACTGATTATGCTCATCGTTGAATGGGCTTACTGGGCATATTGGGACACTTTTCAGTGTATGACGGATAAAATATTTCACATGCCTAGTCTTGGAATCGTTTTGGTCCACCTTGCGTATTTCTGAGCCAGGTTCTATCATTAATAAGGCACCGCAGAATGAACCTACTTGATAACGATTCACATGGTACTCCTTCCGCTGCAAATTTACACCTTATTTCGTAGTCTACTGCAGATATAAGCTATCTGCATATGTTTATCATACATCGTGACAGAGAAAATTGACAGCATGTCCTGGGTACTCAATAGGTGTTTTTGGTTGTGCTTGCTTACGTCACAGTCATGTATAATGATGATATAATCACACAAGGAAACTTAAAGAACAGAAAGCATGTAGCATTTATTGATCACCATCTGATCAACTGAAAGAACTTTAAAACATATATGATTATTGAAAATGACTGATGAAGTGCCCCTTATTGTGAGAAATGCGAGAGACCTGATAGCACTCATCAAGCAGAAAGATCTAGAACTAATAACAGCTCACAGAGAACCTTGAGTCAGTGACATAGATAACGCAAATTTGAAGTTTTATCTAGAATTGATTAGAGTTAAGCAGTTTAAAATGTAGTTGTTTGCGCATCTCTGCAAGGGCTGATATAGGCTATCTGCTACCCAAGCGCCATTGGAAAATTCCCTTCCCCGCGGCCTATGCAGCACATGCCATCAGATACTTCACCCCTCGGATATTGTCATGCCCACCAAGTGGAGAAAACTCGAACCTGCTGCGCAAGCCTATTAAAGCAGCTGTCACCGCCGTCTCACTGTCTATGAGACGCAGTCAACAGCAGTTGTGGCCACTCCACTGGGCACTGCTGCTGGAGATAGCAAATCAGGGTTCTGCGCACAATAAATTCGTTATTGGTCGCACGAGTCGGCGCTTATCCAAAAGAATAAAAGAACACATCCCAGCATGGCTGAGCAAAGGGGAAGTCAAGAGCATAAAAAGTGCCATCCTTGCACATCTTGTTGACACCGGGCATAGTGTGGACCCCAGCGAAGCTTTCCGTGTAATTTATAAGGTCCCACCAAACTACCCCAAGCCACTGGGTCAACGTCTACTATCAGCAGCAGAAGCGACTGCCATTAGGTTGAAGAAGCCGGTCTTGTGCGCACAAAAGAACCTCGTACAAGCTCCGCGCTTAGCTTGGCCAACGGCCGCTTAACTGCATGTATCCCCGCGCCATCTCTGTCCTCCCCCTTCTCCTAGAACGGCTCTACCAAACACTTACTGCCGCCTATCAAATTGTCTCTTATCACCCTTCCCCTATGCACATTCCTCAGATAACCCACACAAATGGACGAACATTATCGATTTCATGTTTTAAATTTCTACTGCGTTCCAACGTTTCCCTATAACTGTACTGGCCTGAAGAGAAGTTATCGAAAGCAGCGCGTATGCTCGCCAAGTTGTCTTTTAAATTCGTTATTCTCGTGCCTTCTGTGCTTTCCTTCAACCGGAAATTTGGCTAGCTGTGTGTAGTGCTCTGAGCACATCAACTGCTTAGAGGCTACACATAATGGGAAAGAATTTCATGGTGCTGCATGAACCTTGGATTCTCGGTGCTCCTACATTTACTACTCCGTTTCTTCAGAGAGCTTTTCCGACGGAAAGGTGCTTCATCTTCGAAGACATGGAAATAGTGTGGGCATTACAATAGGCAGTGTTCATTTTGAAAATATATTTCAACAGTTCTCGCTTATTGCTGTCTCCTGGGTTTTCCATAGTACATTTCCCAAGAACGAATTGTAAAAAGCTGAAAAAGAGTTACAGAAACGTTAGTACCTTTTTAAATGGAAAGACAACTTTTACTCCGGCGTGTGAGATTTAAAAGCTAAATAAATATACTGAAGGGATGTTGTCGTAGTACGAAGAAAATTTGATTTCTGTAAAAATACCCTCACCATTATGGACAAATCCATTAGTGAGGGGTGTTTTGCTGAAGGCATTGACATGAACCATGTGTTCTTAAGGCGCATACCCGTAAAACCACATCCTCACTAGGCTCAAATAAGGCTGATGTCGGTCCTTCCCAAAAAGAGCCCAGAGGTTTGTTAACCGTTCAGATAGAAACGCTACTAGTAAAGAATGTAACGTGATTCGCCACCTTTTTCAATGAATCTGATGTCGTATCTTCGATACTTCGAGTGTGTGTTTTAATTTTAAACTGGCACAATCGAGCTAACCACCCGTCACGATCTGATACGACCCAATGCTGAGACGAAATGCAGTCCTCACTAATAGCTTTGCTATGGAATAGAGCGTGTGAACAAAGCTTTCCGTTGCGCTGGCTCGATATGCACACCTCTGATTTGACGAAAATTAACGACAGACAGTAACAAATAGACACGTTCCGGAGCAAAGACCTTACATGGCTACTAATACGATGACAACAAACAGAGATCAGTAATTCAGTGGGTGTCGTCACCTTCGGGGCGTCAGTGAATCTTCGCGCCTTGTCGGCGTGTCCTGTACAAATGCCGCTTTGGTGAGTGCTGCCATTGGTTAGCTGTGGTTAACAGCTGATTGGGTCTGCCAACTTCGCTCGCATGTGGAGGTCAGACATCAGAGAAGCTGTCTAGTGACTTTCTGCTGCCGAGACCTAACGCCTTACCCCAAATCGGTGAGTAATTTTGAGTAATTTTGACTTTTGGCTTTTGCAGGCCTCTGCTCATGCTACTTGGTATGAGATTCTTCATTTCCCTACAATTTGAAGTGAACTGCAATATTTAGAAGTAAATTAAACCTACAGGATCAATGTTTAAATACGCAACCCAAATAACTATCTAAAATAAGTAGTTTCATTGGTAAGGCCTTGTGGCAGGCGTATTCCTGGGGTGGCTGCTACACAACTGCTAATTCTCTTTGTCATCGACCAGCTGCTCTGTCCTTCAATTCTCCATGAGGCTGCACCTATGTTTCGTTCCCTGAAATGACTTGTTGTCTCACTAACTACCAGTAAGCTGCTTTTAACTACAGAGCGAGATTGGCACCGCTTGCGTTCCACAGAAACCCACGTGCAGAAAAAAGAGTTCTAGGCCAGTCTCCCCGTATTCAGGTTAACTCTCCGAGATCATCGATTGCTTCAAGGATGAAAGTAAAAGGTTCGCAAAAGAGAGAGTTCCGGGATGATAATCTAAGCGAATAAAGCTTCTCATTGGAACAGGTTTGTCCTGCTGCTGACGTTAGATATAGGTTGGTGGGCTGTCCAATGTCAAAGTTTTTGGTGCCGAAAATTGATCATAATTTTAAATAACTGGTAAAAATAGTCAGCATTGGACTGATTGATTTTTTTCTGGCTTATGCCTTCTCAACGTTTTGATGGGTGTTTGTCGGTTGCTTCAACGCCACCCCTTCGGTGTGACTATCTTGCCTGGAAGGTCTAGATGCCTGTTGATAGATTTGACATCTGAATACCTTCATGTGGTTTTGTAACGTCCTGTGTCATTACACACACAAAAACTAGGACAATGTGCCCATACTGTGCTTAAGAACTCAAAAACTTCTACCCCGTCAGCGGTCATGAAGACAACAAAATGTCGAAAAGGTGAAAGACGAAAAAATCGAACAATCTACGGTCTATTTGTTCTCAGCATCAAACACTTTGCAAATGGGGAGCTTCTTCGAAACGTCAGCAATAGAATAAATACGTTCCCGTGAGCAAATTCAGCTTCTCAGAAAAATAGTCCAATTATTTAACCGAGCCATGCCAAATTTTTGTAGTTTATGAAAGTAAAGGATCCTGTTGCTTCAAAAAAATACCTTATTTGAGGAACTCAGTGATTATCTCAATTATTTGTGCTGAACACAAAGAAATGGCAGATTAGAATGAAAGTTTCTGGCTCGTTTTCCAGTCTCCAACAGTTATGCTCCAGTCACAGGCGATCGTTAGCTATTGGAGATCGAGCTTCTAGTTATCGGCCCTCTTTGAGTCAAATGCTCTTCCACACGAGTTACGGGGTCACGTCTCATCGGTTATTGTCAATAATACCTCAAGTAAAATGATAAGTCTGTGGAAAAAAGGAAAAATTACCGTTTCGGCAATTCTATTGACAAAGGACGTTGAAATGACAATTTCTTCCACATATGCTGTCATCTACCTGCCATTTAGCTATTCCCAAAGCACATCACACACAACTGAACCAGGGGAATTCAGTTGCTGGGTCTCTTACATAGCAAAAAGCTTAAAATAAACCATGTTCGCCAAAAAGCAGGTCTCGTGCTTGCAATGGATCGGTTACGTCAACTTCAATGTGAATTTTCAATTGCCTTCGGCGTGTGTGTCGTTGCACCACGGTTATTTCGTCCGTTACAGCCTATTGTAACTTTCCTCGTTAGTTGGCAAATTCATCTTATTTACCTGGAATCCCTGGACAAGTCCCCACAGTCAAAAAATGACAATAAAGGGGCTCATCACGCTAAAGTTGCCAGGCACCGAATAGTCCCGAGAACAGGGATTAAATGCGGATCTTAGATGGGGTATTAATCGAATCTTGGTTTATTGCATACTTGCAAGTCACCTGATCCTTGACAGTTACATAATTATACTACGTCAACAAAACGCTTTCTAAGTTTCAGTGGTTGAAGGGGTATTTTAAGATAAGAGTTCACCTAATATCACGAAACTCCGCGCTGTTTCGGTCAGTAAAGTTAAATAGCAGGATATCAGAACTGTCATACGGGACCTCACTTTGTTTTGTGCCCAAATGCCAACGACCCTCTTCTCTCAAAGCCAAATCACACATCTAACCAGCATCAAAAATACACAAATATGATCGTATAACTAAAAATCCTCAAGCTTCGAAGGTGTCTTTGGCATAATCGCAGAGGAATACATATTTCAGGTTTATGTATAGTCATCTGTCATCCATAACTTAAAGGCAGGCTCGGGGGATTCCTGGGTAGAAACCAAATCAACCCACATAATACGCCTCATGACAGCACGATCCCCAGACGCCATCAGCAATATATATGGGAGTTGTGTTCAGCGATTTAAGATTATCACGTCACCCAAAGGTCTTTGACATTAGTTCTTATCTTAATTCTCCCTAGATCAGGGCCAGAAAGTGTCAACGACCACGAAAAACATGCTCATTCTAGTTATCTTATTTCAGTATGTTTTCAGTCTTAGTACTGCCGTTCTTGAGATTCAATTCACAGCAAATGAAGATTGAAAATCAAGGCGAATATTAGGCTATGCAATAGTGGCAATTAATATGGACCTAGGTCACACATCTAGATAACTATCTGATGATATCTGACAGCAGCACGAGACCTCGCCCTCAAACATTCAGAGCTGCACATTTTAAAATCTAAGATAAAGTGAAATAGTTTCTTTGCCGATTAGGGAAAGGAAAGATCTGGGTTTTTAAATTTACGTACTGCATCTTTTATCCGCTACAGTATTTACATCAACTGTCCACTTTAGACAAACTCGAGGTTTGGCTTGCAATCTCAGAGAAATCATCCATCTGAACAATATAGAATGATGTGACAAGGTAAAGACATGACATATTGATTTCCAGGGGGGTGGGGGTGGGGGGTATTCGGCCCAATTCAGTAGCGCATAAAACTCTTTTGTGTTATCTGTTAGGTCCTAATTTTCTCAGTTTGGACTCCATCCTCAAAACTATCGTATCGTTTTATCAGAGAAGGTTTTTTCCGTGAACGAGGAGAAGTTGGTGTATGTCTTCAAACAGTACACATAAATTAGGTGACCCAACACATGAAATGTAGGTACATTTGCGTCCAATCATTAGCCAAACGAAAAGCAGGCCGAGTGTATCCATCGAAACTCCTTCAAACATAATGAACGAATGTCAAGTAAAAGAATACACAGAAGGAAGATTGAAAGTAATATTAAGACTGCAAAAACAACATGTTTAATGAAATCAGAAATATCGACGATGTGAATATTCGCATTAGATGAATAAACTCGATTTTCTGAAGCATATAAACCCACCCATGTAAACCATTGGGTAAAGAAAGCAGCGTAGGTACAGTGTTTTTTAAAAAAAATACTTTTATCTGCTCTCAGGCAACCTAATTTCAAGTAATTGTGCAATGTGCCATATGACAGCTAAAAAATGTCTGTATTACGGGAATTTCCTGCAACGTATTCCTTTTTTGCATTGTGAGATATACAGTTCCGGTCATAAGGATGTCAAAGAAAAACGTCGCCATATGGTCACCTATTGAGAAGCATGTCTGTGATTGAGAAAATGCAGTATAAGAAGCAGGCAGAGTCATAATCATAATAGTTTCTCTCTATCCAAAAATTGCTTTTTCCGTAAAATTAATTTGGGATTTTGCCTACGGGGAGTCTATTGCGTTTCAAAGTGTCCTTGAAACGTCAGAGAACAATTTGTGGACTTTATTCTTTCTAATTGATTGTCAAACGGGTGCTTTCTGTAGGTTGTGTATTAAAGCCGTCAAAATACTAGAGTTCTTGAGAGCATTAATATAGCCCAGGAAAGTTTTCAACCCAGGGATTTGTCAAACTTAAGGTGACATTGAATTCTGCAAAAATTTCTACTTTTCTCCTTTCATTGTACAGTAAGTGACCTGCCTTCCGAAAAACGCATGGCAACGAAAAATCATAACATAGTCGGACACCAGGCCCCTAAAAAATCAAACTGAATATAAATGATCCCCCTTTAAATGAGCTCGTAAAATAGGTATTAAAAAAACCATTTTCCGAGAAGATATAACAATTTTCTTTAAAAATCGACAATGTAGACCAAGCGGCAAATCGTGTCAAACGAGTAGACTCAAGTTTTAAAATCGCATAATGTCCGATCATGCAAACGGCTATCTAACGATAAAGTAATAGACACAATAATGCTGAAAAAAGTATATTTTTACGCAGATTCTTATTAACTGTCATCCCTGAATTGGTGTTATTGTAAGTCTGCTTAGAATTCAAGTGCGTAATGTCTGACCATATGTTTCAAGATCTTGTTGTTTTTCGTTTTCATATTGTTACTGGCGTGGTATATCAAAGGAGAGTTTGCTTGATTTCCCTAAAAGAGTCGTAAGAGGAATAAAAGTTTCCAAAAGGTCACACGTTGACAGGCCAGTCAGTGAATATTAATTTCGAAGATAAATAAAGCGTGCATTCTTAAGCAAACCATTGTGTGTATATTAAGAGCAAATTTGTTCCGTAAAATTGTTGCGTGGTTTTTGGTGATGGTAGAATCCATTGATTTTCCAAGGTTCATTTTAAATCTCTGTGAATACTTTATGAGTTTCAATGGCTGAAACTGATTATCCGAATTGCTAGGTTCTATACAGTTTTAAGTTAAATCCCGGAGAGTTCTGTTTAACGCAGATGGTCGTTGGGGTAAAATTTGAGGGCTCACCCAAACATAGAACTTAATAGCCGGAAAAGGAACATTCGCAACATAAGTCAGAGACAAATGTGTCTTTGATGCGTTAAGTGCTATCCTGAATATGTTTTCCCTCTAAATAATTCTTTAATACGGTTTTTCGCTGACAGATCTCCACGCAATTTACGTTTTTCAGGATAAAGTCAAGCCAAAAATTGGCAACTTCGACTGGCGTTTTCAATTTTCTGAAAACTAGGGATAAAGGTTTGCTGCAAAACGAACGAAACTACTTTTATCTTTACACCGGAGCCATTTTTGCCAGGTATGTTTTATGATAGAATCCAGGATTTGGCAGCATTTTCATTAGTTGTCGACTGCTTGAAGGACACTTAAAAATGTTGTACAGACACTTGATATTAAATCTGCAGAATTTGAGCACTTTTATAGCGTTTTCAGAGCAAGAATGTGATTATTTTATTCGAGCCTATATATCGAAGAATATTCTGAAGAGAATTACAATTCCTTGTTACTATTTTTCTGTGGGCAACGTTCTCATAGATAACCTCCAGGCTTGCCCAATTTGACGGTAGAGGAATCCGTTGGTTGGAACTAGTTGAAAAATCGGTGTGTCTGACAGTAAACCGAGACTTATCCAATGTTTAGATTGTGCCATACGTAGGCGTTCGTCACGTGACCCGCAGTCCCGGTGACTTGCACGTGAATAAGTTTATAGTGAGGCAGACTTGCGCAGCATCTAACGCACCCTATAATCCTTAGTGCTCCTATGTCTGGTGGCATGACAATGTTAAGACGACAGTAGATGGCCGCGAGCTCGCTGGCTGTCAAAGCCAAACAGTCCGTTTACGCAGGCGACACACAACCTCTATCCGTTGCACGTACCGCTTTATGATAATGGGAGATCAGGTTTCACACAGGCGTGGGTCACAGTGAGAAGCAGCCATTGCAGCTGGACTCTCAGTCCTTCAGTTACTCCAAAATACTCATGTTTTGACCGAGTTGCCCTGTCATTTATCTGTATAGGAAACAAAGTGCAACCCACATCGAAAAATAAATGCTGTCAAAGATAATTCCTTGATTGTTTAACTTCATCAAACGTGGGTCATGAAAGCCTTTACTCAAATGAAAAACTATTAACGAAGAGTTATTCTCTTTTCAGATAAATCCTGACATTAATGTCTAGCATGAGCAATATTTGAACTCCGCCGGTCTCAAAACTAGCTATCTGCCCTGAAGTATGCATCAATCTCATCCAGCTTTTATGTAAGTCGGAATGTCATTTTTGGAAGGTTTTTCAAATAAATTTCTGTGTTAAATATATCTGGGCCTCTCCTCTAACGAAAAAAATTAATCGCCTAAAAGCCAGTGACGCCAAAGCCTACATGGTTACTCAATTAAACCAGCACAATTATTATAGGCCAAATAAGGAAGGATAATGTAGATATAATTTTATCGTTTTCGCTTTTGTGATTTTTGCCTGCGTGTTTAGCAAACTAAAACACAACAATTAATGTGACAAAAATTGTCCAATACTGGCTGAACAGAGTTTACGAGTACAAAACGGAAGTAGCAGAAGACTATTAAACCTAAAGTACACTAAAGTAACGATCAGAAAAACAGACACAATGACCACTGCGCATAGAAAATGAGATTAGGAAAAATAGGCGGATACGCAGGGTTGTCGGGAGGTTAAGAAAAGCGCGGAAATTGCAGAATTCATCATGATGGCTGTAGAAAACAGGCGTTCGTGGGGGGAGGGGTATAGGACAAAGGAGGATAGGCATCGTCCGCTTTCAACCGGTCAGTTGAACCCATCTCAGTAAACCAAACAGAACAGATCAGCAAGCTTGCCAATGCAGCGCTGGTAGGATAAATTTTCGGGGGATCCTACTGGCGCCCGAGCACGATCGACGAGGAAAAGCACAGTGGTAGGTGGGCGCTGAGCGATCGGATATAGGACTCACTCGTCCTATTGTTCATTGGGGATCACTCTGGAGTGCCGCCAGTAGCCGTACAGTGGATAGGGATATAGGTCGATTATATGATTGACAAAGACAAGGGAGACTGAGATGGCAGTTTCTGGCTTATTAGCCGTTATCAGTCAGCCATGTTCAACCCCAAGGGTTGCCAAACCTGAGGCTTGAATCCCAGACACTCTACCCCACTGTTCCATGGGTAAGTTGTCTTGCCGGTTTCGATCGGGAAAATTAACAGTGAATTAGAGCATTGGATTTCTAACCAAGAGGCCGTGGGTTCGATTCTCGGACGGGGCACTACCTGGGGTTCGGTATTGCTCGTTTATGTTAGCTCATAAGTCAGAAGTCACCATTCTAGTCTCCCTTGTCTTTGTCGTCATGTCATTCAGGATAAACACGACATCACAGGTTAGAAAGTTAGGGTATGACATGCTTGCTGCAGTAAGTTGAGGGAATTTCAGCAGAATAGCCATTTCTTGACTCAACCTTTGGAGGTAATATTTATTAACTACATCGGCTCAGAGTTGACATGTCCCTGCTTGATAGGCTAGTGACAGAAACCTCCAAGTCGATTTAAAGAGTGGGAGAAGATACGGGTATGGGACCCTCCCATGCAGTAGATAAGGTGGCTTTGCATAATATTTCAGGGATTACAAATATTCAAGTGAACAAAACGTAAGTCAACTTTAAACCTAAATGAATCCTAGCCCACAACTTCATCCTTGCCATACTCTGCCCCCTGAACCTATTCCAGCTTTAATGCTGGCCTTAACTCTGGAAGTTAGCGCACTGCTCCCGAAAAGGTGAGAGGTATCTATATCAATGTCTTGGTGGCAGTGTGGCACGTAGTAGATGGGTGAGCTTGTCGTAAGCTTAGGGAGGTGATTTGATTTGGTGGCAAAACGTTCGACTAGACCAGTGAACAAGGGATGGTATGTTGCTCAGTTGTACCCTGCTCCAGAAAGGTGCAAACAAAGAATATATCTGGAATGGGCTGGCACCTGGATACCTTGTTAAATGGTTAGTCACAGTGAAAAAATAACTGTAACAACAGAAAATTGGTACAGGGTCTACAAAGCGCTTGTCAGGGGCAAGAAAAGGGTAACGGTAGGTTATATAAAGCAACAAGAATGCCAGAAACCCTAGGCTCGCGTTGTGCTTTATACTGGACGCTGGAAAAGTGTGTTATTCGCACATGTTTCACACGAGAAAAATTATCCATTTTAGGCAAATATCGAAGCAGCAGGATTCTACTAAAGTCTATGCCAGCAATTAAATCCCACCAGGGCTTTAAAATCGCTATTGACTATAAAATTCTGTGAGCCTTTATTACAGATGCGTAATACTAACATCGTAAATTCAAAAGAGCAGAAAAAACAATACATTAAATTTTTCAAGGACCGTAAACACCCATAAAACCTCTATTTCCACCGGTCCCGTATTACACGAGCCTGGGTTTTTCTGGCTTTCTTGGTGCTGTACATAACCTACCGTTACCGAGAAAAGTAGCCCTGGAAGTTTTTCCGATTTTGCTTCTGTTAGGCCAGTGTGAGCGTTTTAATCGGCAGGACAAAACAGTCGCTGACGATGCAATGTGCAGTCCGAATGGGGAAGACTATGCAGTGGGATGAACATATCTTGTCACATCTCGCGTGGTCGAGAGGGGTTAAGCTACACGCCAGAGAAGGTTGGATAAAGGTTTCGGCACAGAAGAATACCCCTGATGCAAAACAGAGGAGGTGCAAGTTGTTCGATAAAATTGGGCTGACGTGGCAGTTCAGTCATTGGCTACAACGCGATGGAAGTGACAGTAATACCCAAAATTCGAACGCTTCTCGGCAGCAGGATAAAGAATCTTGGCAAAAATGAAATATAACCCATCTCCGTTTGTAATCTATGATTGTTGCTAATTAAGTTCGTTGGATAGAGGTCCACACATTTTGATATCGATATCAGATATGATAATCCGGAGTGCTTGCTCTCTGTATTTTAAGGTCTTAGGTCTCTTTTTATCCCGCTTTTTTGCTTGGCTGTAACACTCGTAATGAAAGTTTTATGCGGCAACATCATTTGGATTTAATTCGATTGATATGGTGCAAACTTTAATCTAAATAACGGAAAGTGTTAACTACCTAAACGACTCGAATGTCAGTTGACCTAATTTTGAAATACTCAAAAGCTCTATCCACATGAGCGACGAAGCCTCACTGGGAACCGTCCATTTAATCCCATTTGGATTAAGTTAACCACCCATCCTACTGAGGTGTATGGGATCCCCCAAATCTGATACAACAAGCTGACTGCCCAAGCAAGCTTTTCTTAGCAATCAGCCTAGAATCCACCACATAATTAATAGGGGAATTCGGAAGCTTTGAATAATTCATTCGACACCTACTCTATCAGATCGTGTGAATCCCATACGTTGCAGTAGGCTGAGTGGGTAACTCGGCCCAAGTGTGATAATAATTACGGCTCCCGGTGGGGCCTCATAACTCAGGTGGTTTGAGCGTTGGCTGTATTAACGCCTTCCCCTTGCTTTCGCGGGTTCGAAGTCACCGAATTTTTCAAAACTAATTCAAGGGAATTAGTAAAGTCTGTCAAACCCTTTTTGATTCGGTCTTTATGAGGAAATGCACAATTCATAAATGTACGTGTTATAAGTGTAATGACATACTATCATGTTCACCAGCTTATGCACCCAGAAGCTTGTCGCCACAAACCAAAAACAAATGGAGAATCGTGAAGGCCTCATTGACCTTTTAGACATGCCCCCTGAGGCTGCGAGGATTCGGGTAAGGCTCGAAACGATTGTAGTACGGTCGTAGGTTTAGGGCAGGATCGCATAGGTAAGGAAGTGTATATGTGTCGTAAACAGCAAAGCTGCTGAAAGCAGACTTAGTCAACAACTACGCACAATGGAGGATAAGGAGAGAAATATATCGGAACTAAAGTGGTCAAGCCTAGAGTTAAAAGAGACCGGCGACATAAACTTCATCACCAATCTGAATCAAGCATCCAACGAAAAGAAATAAAAAGAACAGGGTCATTGGTGCCAGACACATGAAAAAGAATGAATAGGCCACACGCTTACCAGAGTAAACCTTTTGTGGTTAAAAAGGTGTTTTATTTGAACAAGCGTTTGCTACACCAAGTTGACTCGTATTTTTACCATAGCGTTTCCTAAGGTGTTTGAATTTACCAATCAAAATTACACGAACATTCCCATTTATTTCGCTGCCTACGCTTAAACGGGTATTTGTGGTTTAGTTTAAAAAAGTGACAATTGATCAAACGTCCTCGATAATCCAAATCACCAACATGCCCTTATAAACATCTAGACACTTTCGGCATTCGAATCTGATGAAACTTTGCTAATACCTACTTTGGGCCCTGATGTTAAGATGCTTTTACAGACATTTCGATCCTTACTCCGCAATTCAGGAAATATCATTTTTCAACATTTTCGCCTACTGCAATTACGTGATGGTGACTAACTTCCTGGCCTGTGATACCAAGCGCCATGCTGAAAGTGTTCAATGTGATAAGTAACAGAGGATATAGCGTGTCAACTTTCAGCAAGCTCAGTCTAGAAGCCTCACAAGCGTAAACTTTGAGCCAACAGACCACGCTGGTTGTTGTCCCCGCGGCTCCCAAAACATTTCAACACAATACAATTGCAAAATGGGTTGCGAAAGACTTAGAACTCCTTTCACTGCCGGCCATATAACTACTCGTACTTTGAGAGGACGCGCTAAGCTGCAAACCCCGCCAAAAAAGGGGTGTTATGTAGTTTCTCAAGGTCAGCTTGAGTAGAAACCCGCGCTCTACTTCAAAATATCTGCTGAATGTAGTTCGCAGGATAGGCAGTCGGAATAGGCCTTAGGGCAGACACTCGTAAGTGCTGAGCTCGCACAACATGATAACGATAACGACCCTGGCACCAGAGTGACTTACAGGCCGGGAATCTGCGCTATGGCATCTAGCTCTAAGTTATGACAGGCAAACCTGCCAACTGTGCGAATAGCGAGGCGAGTCAGTCGTAGTCTGAACGGTATCACTGTTCTAACTGCTTTGCGGCAGACCTTCGTAAGTACTGAGGCCGTACAGCACGATACCGTCTATGGCAGCATAAGACTAAACTTCAGGCTGCAGAACCAATGGTGGGCTTTCTAACTTAGGTAGACCTGTCAGTTGAGCGAATTGCTCGATCTTCCCGTCTAATTGGCACGGGAGGCCAGCCTGCGGTTAGTTGAAGGACGTTAGTGCACTGCCAGCATGTCGAAATCACCATGTTTTGCATAAAGGGCTAAAAACCATCAGTACATATATACACTCTCAAAACATACAGAAAAACAGATCCCTTGAACAGTTGCCTTTATCAGTCAAAATGAAACAGCTTTGATTGCGGTCACCTTAGCCATTATGTCCCAAAATGTATGTTTGGCTACGTATGCATCGACTTGTTTTGACTGGAAGCATTTTTACAATACCAAAACAAAGGACATTTTTAAGTAGCTGTGAACATCAATTTTCTAGGTCCAAAGTCAGGGCGAAGGGAGAAGATGCTTTAGTTTTTCATGAAAATGGAAATTAAAATTGATATGAGCAATGTTTATCCTGCGAAATGCTGCCTCATTTCATTGTAAATTTCTGTGCATAGAGAACTCCGCAGGGGTCTCATTGAAACGCACACAAAAAATGTCTACCAACAACGGCTGAACACGATGAAAAATGGCAGTCCGCTAGAATATACCGTCAGCAAAGGTCTATGGAGGGGTAAGCTTGAGAAGTTTGCGAATTGTAAAAAATGTATAATGACCAGCAAAACTAAGCACGCGAGAAAGAAGTCAATTAACCAGATTTAGATGCTAATATTTTTCTCAAAACATATAAATGGCAGAACTGATAAACATGCATTCTGCTGAAAAGAATAAAATATTAACAAGGCTGAGCTTTAAAAAAATGTACCTTTAACATTTTTATGTGCATACGTCTATGGTAATCCAGAAAGAGGAGTATGGATCTAAGTAAACGTAGGAATTTGGCGAAATTATATTCCAGACTGAGGATCATCACCCCCCTACCAGGCCCCTCCTCTACGCAAAATTCAAAAACCTTAGTAATCCCGTATATGCCGAAACGTTACCACCTATTAATACTGTGAGGCGCGGAACAATATTTACTTTCGACGATGAAATCCTGTTTGATTTTGAAACGCCAGGACAATATAAACATGTTTCCCGTGATCGCCTCTTCTTCTCATTTTTTACCGGGAACGCGCATCTTCGCTTCTATTAGCAATATTTTCGGGCGCGAAGCGCTTGAGTCAGCACGACGTTGGGAAATATTTGCCCGTCGTCTGTCATCAACGTACGAGCAAATTCAGTTCCTCCACGGATGCCTTGACAATCGTGTGCTTCCGAAAACCAGAAAGAGGAGTATGGATCTAAGTAAACGTAGTAATTTGGCGAAATTATATTCCAGAACTTACACAGATAGCTCGGTCATCGACAGCAGAATCCGCAAAATGAATTGTGTTTACTTTGACTTCTGGAACTTTAGTGTCACGCTTATATGCAATGAGAATGTTTACGGAAAAAAAGTTATTTTTGTTTTAGTAAATATTAATTTATACTCCAACCTACACCTTCTTCTTAGACCGGCCGTTTCTTTACTTTTGTAAGACGTTGGCGGAGGCAGGGTGTGCTGATCTTACGTCACAGAAAATTTATTCTGAAATTTATGGGGCATAATAATGTAGTCAATCTGCAATATATATATATATATATTGCTAATAGAAGCGAAGATGCGCGTTCCCGGTAATAAATGAGAAGAAGAGGCGATCACGGGAACCATGTTTATATTGTCCTGAAGTTTCAAAATCAGACAGGATTTCATCGACGGAGGTTAATATTGTACCGCGCCTCACAGTATTTATAGGTGGTAAAGTTTCGGCTAATACGGGATAAATAAGGTTTTTGAATTTTGCGTAGAGGAGGGGCCTGGTAGGGGGGGAGATCCTCAGTCATCATGATGCACGATGAACAGGGTGGTGTTTCATCCTTGGTGATCATCCTTTGCCTGTTCACTGAGTCCGTGGTGGACTGGAGGCGGGCGGGTAATGGCTTTTTCTCAATCTGGTCGGGGGCCGGCGTTCACACGTTGGCAGTAGTCGTTAGTACCCTCATCGACCGAAGCTGCCGCCCCAGGCTGTTAATCTTGGTTGCGATCGCACCTCCGTGTGTATTTGCACCTGCCGGATAAGTGGTTGAGCTGGCTAAGGCGATTACTGTTCCTTCGTCGGGTCTGGGTTGTGTTGCGATTGCGTGCGTGTCCGCCATGGGATTGTGCCCCCTAAACGAGCCACATGGTAGATGCGTTGGACCAACACGGGGGCCACATCAGGGCACGGCAGTCGTTATTCGGGTTGCGCTCCGCTAACAAATGCCGAACATGGGAGGTGTGGTGGCACGCCTAGGGGCGGCTAGGAATTAGGGCACCCAGCCGCGCCAGCCACCTGCGTCCTCTCCCGCCTCCGGTCTTCTTGACTCTGTCTTGACACCGGGCTCAGGTGGGGAATAAGGAGAGAGTGCGGTAGATGCAGCGCAATTGGCAAATTGGCGTCCCCTTGACCTGCTCATACGTTGTTCCTTCGAAAGTGAAGTACGTCTTCAGGCAGAATTTTAAGAGCTGGATGAGATGTATCCGTTTCACCGTCTCGTCCGTCTCGTTAAACCTGCTCTCGAGCAGTTCGTTGACCGTTTCGACTGTCAGGCCTTGTGTGATCGAGGTGAAGAGAGAGGTGACATTGAATGACACCATCACCTCGTCTGCATTAATTTGCACTCCCTGGAGCTGTTGCAGGAATTGAGTTGCTGAACAGGCCGTCGTGATCTCGTCCGAAGTGAGCGACCGCAAGTTTCGGAAAAGCCATTTCGCCAGATGAAAGGTTGATGCACCGCGCAATGACACGATTGGCCGGAGGGGGATACCAGCCTTGTGTACTTTTGGTTGTCCGTAGAAACTTGCTGCGGCCGCGTCTATTGGTTTAATGGCCAGTCGTACCGACTTAGTAATGACCTTGTTCTTTTGCATGTCGGCGAGTGTCTTGTCGAGTTCCGTTACAAGTTTCTTCATCGGTTCATCGTCACATGGCAGGTACGCCTGTTGGTCTTCCAGTAAGGCGTTGGCCTTCTGGATGAAGTCAGTCTTATTCATCACGACTGTGGAGCGTCCTTTGTCGGCTGGCAGAATCACGATGCTGGTGTCAGCCCTTAGTGTCTTGAGAGCACTCTGTTCCGCTCTGGAAATGATTGGGCGTGGTTTGTGCGCCATCACCAAAGAGGTTATCTGCTGCGGATAAGGTGCTTTGTTTCATTGGATTCCCCAATTTGTTTAAGAATCGACTGGACAGTGGCCACGAGATTTACCGGATCGGCGTCTGCGATGTTAAAGCAAGCTTCATGACTTAGCTCTTTCAATTGTGCAGGCGAAAACTGTTTCGATGACATCTTGTGCACCAAAACTTCTTTCTCTTCTTGAGATGAATGGGTTATATTTCGAAGCTTATCCGCCCGCTCCGCTTCTCTCGTTGCCCGTAGCTCTCTGGCACGTTTATCAATCACCTGCTGCAGCAGCCTGACTCCGTCCTCACCGATTAGTTCAGCGCACTGTGCAACCGCTTGGCTCAAAACCCCATTGTATTTGCGCAGTCGAAGATGGCAGTCTTGGAGGAGCACCCGAATCATTCGTCTGCTATGTTATGTTACCCACCGTTTCGCCAGACTTGTGTTCACCGGTGGCTTGTTGTACAAGGTTTTCGGAAGCACACGATTGTCAAGGCATCTGTGGAGGAGATGAATTTGCTCGTACGTTGATGACAGATGATGGGCAAATATTTCCCAACGTCGTGCTGACTCAAGCGATTCGCGCCCGAAAATATTGCTAATTGAAGCGAAGATGCGCGTTCCCGGTAATAAATGAGAAGAAGAGGCGATCACGGGAACCATGTTTATATTGTCCTGAAGTTTCAAAATCAGACAGGATTTCATCGACGGAGGTTAATATTGTACCGCGCCTCACAGTATTTATAGGTGGTAAAGTTTCGGCTAATACGGGATAAATAAGGTTTTTGAATTTTGCGTAGAGGAGGGGCCTGGTAGGGGGGGAGATCCTCAGTCATCATGATGCACGATGAACAGGGTGGTGTTTCATCCTTGGTGATCATCCTTTGCCTGTTCACTGAGTCCGTGGTGGACTGGAGGCGGGCGGGTAATGGCTTTTTCTCAATCTGGTCGGGGGCCGGCGTTCACACGTTGGCAGTAGTCGTTAGTACCCTCATCGACCGAAGCTGCCGCCCCAGGCTGTTAATCTTGGTTGCGATCGCACCTCCGTGTGTATTCCCACCGGCCGAAGTCAACCTTTAGACATCTGGTTATGAATCCTATGGCCCTCCTGCCCCTAGGTTAAACAACAAACGTCATATACCGGGTTCAATGCAATTTCTGCGCAATCAACTACATTGGAGAAACCGGGAAACGTCTACAAACCCGGGTCGGAGAACACATGAGGGCGGTAAGAAGAATGGACCTGCCGTCTTTGGTGGCGGACCATTGCGCAGACTCTGGACACACGTTCGCCTTCCAGAATGCCGAAATTCTAGGTCGGGGAAGTGACCATGCGGCAACGGGAAACAATCGAGGCTTGGCACACGGGATCAACCTCAATCAATCGTTGTGTGACACTTCCTACGGCCTACCAAGCCCTCCGGACGCAGCTCAATGATCGAAAGAGCCAAAGTGAACATGGGCCTAACGTGCATCTAAACATGTGGGAGTGCATGGCGGACACGCACGCAATCGCAACACAACCCAGATTCGACGAAGGAACAGTAATTGCCTCAGCCAGCTCAACCACTTATCCGGCAGGTGCGAATACACACGGAGATGCGATCGCAGCCATGATTAACAGCCTGGGGTGGCAGCTTCGGCCGATGAGGGTACTGACGACTATTGCCAACGTGCGAACGCAATATATATATATATATATATATATATATATATATATATATATATATATGAAATGGAATCGAAAAAGACAAGGGAGACCGGAATGGCCATTTCTAGCTTATTTGCCGTCATCAGCCAGTCATACCCAATCCCAAGTGTGGCACACCTGGGATTTGAACCCGCAACCTTTGTTATTTGAGTCGAACGCTCTACCATTGAGCCACGGGCTCGTTGTTTTTGTCGGTTGTGATCGGGAATATGATGATAGTGTGGGGCTCACCGCTCTGCTTAAGGAACATGTATTTTCCGCTGTACCCTGGAGCTCAGACTAGAGCCCTCGCAGGCGTTCGCATAGCGAAGTGTAGCATATGATGAAATGGAACCGACAAAGACAAGGGAGACCGGAATGGCCATTTCTGGCTTATTAGCCGTCATCAGCAAGTCATACCCAATCCCAAGTGTGGCACACCTGGGATTTGAACCCGCGACCTTTGTTATGTGAGTCGAACGCTCTACCATTGAGCCACGGGCTCGTTGTTTGTCGGTTGTGATCGGGAATATGATGATAGTGTGGGGCTCACCGATCTGCTTAAGGAACATGTATGTTCCGTTGTGCCCTGGAGCTCAGACTAGAGCCCTCGCAGGCGGTCGCATAGCGACGTAGCATATGATGGAATGGAACCGACAAAGACAAGGGAGACCGGAATGGCCATTTCTGGCTTATTAGCCATCATCAGCCAGTCATACCCAATCCTTAGTGTGGCACACCTGGAGTTCGAACCCGTGACCTTTGATATTTGAGTCGAACGCTCTACCATTGAGCCACGGGCTCGTTGTTTTGTCGGTTGTGATCGATAATATGATGATAGTATGGGGCTCACCGATCTGCTTAAGGAACATGTATGTTCCGTTTTGCCCTGGAGCTCAGACTAGAGCTCTCGCAGGCGGTCGCATAGCGACGTGTAGCATATGATGAAATGGAACCGACAAAGACAAGGGAGACCGGAATGGCCATTTATGGCTTATTAGCCGTCATCAGCCAGTCATACCCAATCACAAGTGTGGCACACCTGGGATTTGAACCCGCGACCTTTGGTATTTGAGTCGAACGCTCTACCATTGAGCCACGGGCTCGTTGTTTTGTCGGTTGTGATCGGGAATATGATGATAGTGTGGGGCTCACCGCTCTGCTTAAGAAACATGTATGTTCCGTTGTGCCCTGGAGCTCAGACTAGAGCCCTCGCAGGCGGTCGCATAGCGACGTGTAGCATATGATGAAATGAAACTGACAAGGACAAAAGAGGCCGGAATGGCCATTTCTGGCTTACTAGCCGTCATCAGCCAGTCATACCCAATCCCAAGTGCGGCACACCTGGGATTCGAACCCACGACCTTTGGTATTTGAGTCGAACGCTCTACCATTGAGCCATGGACTCGTTGTTATGTCGGTTGTGATCGGGAATATGATGATAGTGTGGGGCTCACCGATCTGCTTAAGGAACATGTATGTTCCGTTGTGCCCTGGAGCTCAGACTAGAGCTCTCGCAGGCGGTCGTATAGCGACGTGTAGCATATGATGGAATGGAACCGTCGAATCCTTGGTGTGATACACTTGGGATTGGGTATGATAGGCTGATGACGGCTAATAAGCCAGAAATGGCCATTCCGGTCTCCCTTGTCTTTGTAGGTTCCATTCCATCATATGCTACACGTCGCTATGCGACCGCCTGCGAGGGCTCTAGTCTGAGCTCCAGGGCACAACGGAACATATATATTAATGATCAGGCGCTTATCAACCCGTTAAGGGACTTACGTGTTCCGTAATGCCTTGGGATTCACTCTCGGGCCCCGCAAGCAAACGCACATTTACTAATATTATCAGCTGAAGACTATAACCGACAAAGACTAAGGAGATTTTAATGACCATTTTTGGCTTATTAGCCGTCACCAGCCAGCCACATATATATGGGTTCTCGCCGCAACAGCCACCTGTGGCTTTTCCCGTTATTGGTCTCCTGAACTTGGTCATGACAGTGGGCACAGATGAGAGAGGATTATAAAGTGCGGTAGATACTGTGTAAGTCACTGTCCCTCGACACCGTGGTGGGGACCATGCAGTGGCCCACGTCGGAATCAACAATCGAATTTTCGTATACACATAAGAAGAAAAACTGATTTATTCATAGATAAAATTGTTGTTCTGAGGTGCGTTTTGACCCTCTCCTCCAACAATAGGAGCTTTTTTGCTTGTGAATCGTCTGGACACAACAAGTATAGTCCCGAGATCGTCTATTCTTCGCCTTTATGCCCAGGTACGTGCGTATTCGCTCGTAATAGCAAGATATATATAAGTCGGCTAAAGAAATTGTTCAAGGTTCCTTTTTGTCACTTTGATCTTATTTTCCCGGAGGAGTAGTACATATATCTCTCTTATATATGCGGTACCAACAAATTTCAGGGAGATTGGAGCGATCATTTCTGGCTTAGTAATCTCTGTAGCTCAGCCTCAAAGAACCTCCAAGTTCGGGACACCTGAGATTCGAGCCTGTGTTCCGTAGGCATTCGATGCTTAATGTCTTACGCTCCACCACTGAACAACGGGCCAGTTTACTTGTCACTTGCCATCAAGAAAAGTAACTTTGGTGAAATTGCGTTCATAGGTCGTTTTACAGGACCTTTCCGTGCAATGGCGCCTTGGAGCTTAATCTAAAAGAAGCACTGGCAAATACAGGGGAGACTGGAATGTTCATTTCTGCTCAAGTAGCTCCTTTCGTATCAGGATACACACTTCCCGTCGTCTGATCGATGCACGCCAATCTTACGATGATGTATAAATATATGTTATTGTGGTTGAAAAATGTATAGTGCCTGATTTCCTGCACTTACATTTCCTAAAAATGTCAAGTTTTTTTATCTATTAAAAACAAAAGAACATGAAATTTACATTAGATTTATTAAAAACCAAATTAAGTATATTCAGTCATTAAATTAATTATTTACTATTAATTGTATTTTTTTGATCAACGAGGTTCGCTATCATTGTCCAGCAGCAGTGTGAGGGCACTCCTGGATGTCTTTTAGGCTTCGTTATATTTACAATTTTGATCTATGATGTCGGTGGAATGGAAATGCGTACACTATGCAGCACGAAAAATTACTTTTTAGATACTACTACGTCCGTCTATTTCTGAAGAACTAGAAATATAACCATACAAAAAGTAAATGAAGACCTAAAAATCCATAAAAATTAGGGAAACGCGCGGAAATCGACCTCAGAGTCCTATGTACTAAGCGGAAAGCCCATATCGAAAAGTTAGCGGACTCTTCCATAAGATAAGTTGAGGTTTATTTTGCTTTAAGTAGCAAGACTGAATAATCTCGTGGGTGCTGAAGGTAATTTAACTGACCTGAATATCTCGGAAATATTTAATTCAAACAATAGCTCAACTAATAGGACCAAATGAAGAAATAAAGAATTGTTCCTAAAGATCTTCTAGGTGTTTGAAAACTGCAATTTGGAAAGTGAGGTTATTTATCTGCTTTGAAAATAATGTGATTTTGAATTTAGAAAACCAGAAGCTAAAGGTTTCTCTCTCCGTGGACAACAAATTTCTCATTCTCCGAGATGGACAGGATACGGTAACCGATACTTGTAAGTATTACGAGTAACTCAGATCAATTGAGAAAAAAATTGTTTATAAAAACTGTAGGCAGTTTTATACGAGGATTCGCATTCAAAGTGGGTAGTGTAGGTTATCGAGTATTATTCGTACTCGAGTATTACTCGTACACTTATATGCGTAGCATTACAGGATCACCATCGTGTTTGTATCCTCATTGATGAAATGGGAGTGGCAGTAACTCCTGAAATACGCAAATAGTGGTAATAGAAGTTTCGTAGGTGTGGCAAGCAAAACTGATAGAAAAGTGTTTTTGGAAGTTAAATTAAACAAGAATTACATTTCACCATTTACTTTTTTAAATACACCACGGAGGCTTAAAAAGTGGGCGCACAATTTTAAACACGGGAAAGCAAGAGTTTTAGACGGGCAAATCATGAAACTGATGTGATTGTTTAGGGAATCCAGATGAAATGATCCCAGTCCGTGATGACCAATCACATTGAAGAAACAGATCGTTAAATCCGACTCTCGTGATCACCATGAATGCAGGTATACTTGAAGTTGACAATGTTACCAGCAGAACCCACCACCTTTACTCCTAAAGCTAACCGTATCCCTAGCCACGACCTTGAATCCAACTCCCGAATTCTAATCCAAACCCTAATACATAACCTCCTAAACCTACTCCTGAGCCTATTGTTAACGCTAAATAGTAGCACAGGAAGCAGGCAGCACGCTGAATGAGTGTAGGGAAAAGCGGGGGGTGGGTTGGTTAAATTAATTTTTCCCAGGTTGTATTTCAAAGAAGTAAAGACGAAGTGGAGCCACACGGTTGAGCATGGGAAAATGGAAAACAAACAGTTAAAATAGCGATGGGTAGGGTTTTTGGGTGCTCGAACATGTCTGCACTAGGGTATGGAATCGTGCTACACTTCCGTGAAATGTTGGTTTGTCTGGTCACCTTAACAGGACACGGGAAAGGGTACCGTCACGCGAATTTAAAAAAAGGTAAAATTGCGATAAATTTCAGGTAGTCCAACTATTATCATGTCTTAACCCTTACACAAACACTGACATAAAGCTAGACTGTAGCCCTACCTTCAAGCTAAACCGCACAGTTAACGTGGAACCCAAGCCTTAACCCTCAATATAATCTTGACCCTACCTCAAAATCTGCCCCTAAACCGAAACTTGAACATAACCACAACCTTCATCTTACTTCATTTCCACGTAATTTGGGGTAAAGCCGCATGCATTGTGGGTTGTTCAGGTTTCCGTGTCCTATTTAGGTGGCCGTACAAGACAATCTTAACTAGCTCAGCCAGGGAGGTAGGGAATGAGACAATATTCAACGGGTTTCGTCTCTGTTACCCGACGTGATCGGATGCCTTTAAGGACATGCTGGACCGACCTGGGGTCGTGTAGGTGGAGGGCTTGAGCGAGTGCATTCTGCGGGTGCAAGGCTGGGTTGGACAAATATACGTTCGCCGCCCCCGCCGTCACAGGTATCTCCTTGTGTCGCCATTTGGATGGTCTCCCTAGTCCTTTATGGATGACTCCAAATGTCTGGATGACGCCTACTTGGTGGCCGCTATCAACCAGATGAGCCACAATCCCACTAGAGATTGATGATTCCAGGCTATGTAGGAAGCGTTGGCGTAACTGACTCACCATAAAAAAAAACGGATGCGCTTCAACGTACGGTAACGTACACAAATACCCAGAATCCGTCCTTATGCTCCATCCCCGCAGGACATAGGGACACGAATCGCCTTTGGGCCAACTTCCAGGAAAATAATGGGCCAGGTTAAGGTTAGGGCCAGATTTAAGTGTAGAATAGGGGGGAGGGGGTTACGAGTAGGGTTACGGTCAGGTTTTTCTGCTTTTGTGTTAGTGTTAGGACACAGCATTATTCAACGCCTCCTCGCCCACGGAATTTAGATCAAGATCACTAGAGGAGCGCTCCTATTGTCGTGTCCTGCGGGGGTGGGCAATAGTCAATTTTCGAGACGAATCAACTAAATGTGCGCTATCCATACCGTAAATGAGGCATTTCAACGTTGGGGTAAATTAGTAATATACGTTCCCAGCAGACAATTGTGGCAGTCAGTCTCTTAACTTGAATTAACTGTGTTTTTTCTCACAATGTCTTGATTTCAATCTTAAAGGGCCTCTTTCTCTCATCGTCTGCGTGCGGCCAGGGACAGAGGAAAAACGTATAAGGCAACCGGAAAAGGTGATGGTTGTGTGCATTTTTTTATAGCACGTTTGATCGAGATACTAATTTTGAGTAAAAAAGGAGGTTTTTTATTCCTACCTCCTTTCCGTTTTAATGACGATTCTATTTGACAGTTAGTCCGCCCTGGACAACAGAAACCGCCACAACCCGGTCGGCCGATGATGACCACCCAACGCACGCACTCTTATAGTCATCGTTCAGTGGGTCTCGCATCGAACCAGTGAGAGCTGGCAGTAAAGTCAGTCAATACGGTTCGACATTCAGTCCGCAGGAGGAGGAAATCATTCGATCAGTTCCCTCTCAGTGACAGAAGCAGACAGAGGCATACAATGTTTACGTTTGTTACAGAAAAACACTACTACACGGTTCCGTTTATACTGATTGGCTGTTTATCCTGATTCCTATGCCCCGGCCCACTCACCCCTGTCTTCCGACGTGCGTTTAGGCACATGAAATAACCAAATGTTGCGTTGTTCGGGAGATAAGAGAGAGAGAGAAAAAAGACCCTTATATATTAATTGACACCGGAATGGAGGGTTAAACGTCAGCCAAGTCACAACGTGAATTCCAGTCCCCACAGATATAACCTGGCGGCTACTTCGGAGTTTAGGTCAGTTTTCCTCGATGTTGCTGCATTTTGAGCCGTCCGCTTCTGGAATTTGATTTCTCGCAACTTCGAAGCAGTTAGTATTACCTGTAACTGCAAGAAAAACGAAATAAATCGCCCGAAATGTGTTGCCAATGACGGTGACTCTTTCGGTTTCACCACATGGCGTCGGATGGTTTATTTTTCCTTGTGTGCACAGTGAGACAGTGAGTGACTCCATCTAAATGGTTCCTAACCTATAAGAGCACTCTCACGTTGGGGATTACACGGTAACCACGACTTTCGCCTCTCTTCCCCCCCGCCCCTGTCTATGCTGTTTGAAGACCCGCCAGAAAGTGCACTTATACGTTACATCCTAATTTACCCAGAGGGGCGGCATCGAAAAACAAAGTCCCCGAGTCATCTGCAAAAAAGGCCCTAGCGTTAGTGAACTGCGAGCGGCCTGCCACGCAGAAGGCATGCGACACTGTGACCCATCGATTCCAACGATGTTCCCTGTTTGCCTCACCACAGGTTGGGCAGAGGGACGGTACTTGGCTCATGTTGGTAGAATTGCGCTGCATCTACTGCACTCTTTCTGTTTCCTCATCCAACTGGGACTGATTAAATACTGAGTCAAAAACCTTTGGCGGGATCGGCGTAGGTTGGTGATGTGACGTGAGCCTGCGCTGATGCGTGCCACCAACCATCGTCCCACCCATGTGTGGCATTTGTTATCGCTGTGTATCCTGAATAAGATTTGCCTGGAACTGATTTAATCCAAGCTCTGATATGTGGTCTTGCCCTCCCTCACCATCACTTAATGCTCATATATTTGAGCATAGAGGAAGTTTTCAGGTTGACCGCAATAGACTGCGTCACATCTGACGCATGAAATGTTGTAAACGAAGGATTTTACTATCTAAGTAATCAAGCGTTTCGTTAGTATAGCTGCTGACCGTACAAGACCAGTTTGGGTGTGTGAACTTTCCTTTTCTCAGCTGCCTTTTGGCACAATCGTATGAGTTATTGACGTGTGGAAGAGAGCACCAGGCAAGATCACCGGGACCCAGGCCGAAACAGCTACATAAGCCCCAAATTTACGACCGTATGCCCTTTCCTTTCAACACATCTGTGTCTCGAGGAAAAAGCACGTCCTGTTGTCTGCCTTTTCAGAGCCTCATTCTGATTATACAGAAGAAGGAGTCCTGGGAGCACGAAGAGTGTGGACCGGAGGTCACGGAGTTCATGCGCAGGACTTCCACTTTACCGCGGGATCGTGATCACAGAGCTGTTTTAGTAGCGCCCAGTGAACAGACCTGCACTCAATGGATGGATGGCTTTTGCTTCCTCAAAAAGTATAATGTACGTATGATTTGTAAAATTGAAGTGTCTTTCTGAAGTTCACCAACCAGCAACCATAATGGTTGTTTATGAATTTATTTCTATACCTTTATGGAAACGAAATTTCCTAAAAAAGCACTTTCTTTTAAAAATAAATGCAAGCTCTACAAACTTTCTGATTTTAAAGGAACGATATACAATGCAGTTTTCTGATAAGACTTCTAAAAAGTTAGCCCAAGTGAGACCAGTATGCTGTCATGTAAGACATACGGTAACAGTTTAGGCTAACCACTCTAGGAAAACCAGCGAGTTGATCGTGTCCATTGGAAGGCTCACAAACCGAGTTAAGTTCATGTTTCAAAAGTCGTGGCACCTTTTCCAATGACCTTTTGAAGTAGAAGGGATGCTTGGAATAGAAATTAAACAGCTCATGGACCTCAAGATGAAATTGTTTTTAAACGTTCTTTCTGAAGTCACGTTTAACTTTTTCCTCGGTTTAAATTTCCTCATTAAGGCTTTATTAAAATAAAAATTCCCAGCCAACTAGGTTCATCGTATTGTGAAAGGTTAAACCAGGTAAAATCTGGATAGATCCTAGGTTGAGTAATTTAGGATGCCACAAATCTCTATTCGTTTGTCCCGTTGAGACCTACGGAAAAAGTCATTTTCATCATCCAAATCTGCTATCTTCAGAGTCTAGGCAGACATCAGGCCAGAGGAATACGTCCAGAAATAGACTTTTGATAGACACAGGTGCGATAAGAGCGGCAGGTTTGACCAACGTGCCTGGAGTGGTGTTTCACAAGCGTACCATCAAGCTCGGCATACACTGGAACTGCAGACGCCGCAGGTGTCAGAAGATCGACGTCAGCTGGCTGGGCGCAGGGACAGTGGTCTGCGCATGAATAAGTTTATAGTGATTGTAGACCTGCGCAGCATCCATCGCACGCCATCCTCCCTACCTCATCGAACTGAGTCCGGTGTCATGACCAAGTCAGGAATACCGCAGGCAGGTTTGGGCGCAGGTGACTGGTGCAGCGTGAACCCGCACCTACGTGTGCCGCCACACGCCCCCATGTGTGCCATTTCTTATGGTTGCGCATCCCTCATAATGTCCGCTGTGCCCTGATGTGGCTTCATTGATGATCTAGCGCATCTACCACGTGGTCTGTTGAAGGTATGGCGTACTAAAGTAGCTTGTGACTACGCACACACAAAGCCAGGGGGCAAGAAAGCGCATTAGTTCTCGTCACCTGGTTTATTTCACTCGTTGGGGTGGTTTATGAGGTTTCTCATTGTTCTTAAACAATAAATTCTGCGCTGAAACTAAACCTGGGTTATGATTAGTGTTAACCTTTACATACCTAAACTAACCAGTACAGGATTTCGTAGCTGCAAACTGAAACAACACCATAGGCTACTTAGCCCTTGGCAGTATGCGTATTAATTAACTAGTTTAGGGACCAAGGCATTGCTTCACTGCAGTTAAAATAAGTTATTTGCACATGAGGTGTACATACTTATGTCGCATGAAAAGCCACACGAAATTCCCAGAAAAGTTCATGCGGTAGACTAGGGAATATAAGGAACCCGCACAGCCAAACGTTACAGACCACTAGACGGAAGCACGACCCAGAGACCAGAATTTGCATTGGGTGTGACACTTACGATGCAAATACTGCATATTATGCGCCCTCCTAATGCATTATTGTTTTAGGAACTTTCGATTACGAATTGTAGGGTTAATTATTCAAAGTACCGAGTTGAAAATAGGGGGTTAAGAGCATTTTGGAATGCAACAGAGCCCGTCAAAATCAAGTTTTTCAATTTTCTTCCGGCTGTTGTTTTTCTCGAAAGCTGTTATGTTAGCAGCCTACAAGACTAAATACTTTAAATCTGCTAATTCGACTGGCATATTACAGGTTTAAGGAGAGTTGGGCTGAATAGCGGTAGTGTGGTTACTAATGGATTCCCACACAGCTCAGAGGAAAAATGCGAGCGTTTAGGGTTATGACCCGAGGAGGAGAAAAGGGTAATGACCCGAGGAGGAGAAAAATCTTTGAGATTTCTGGATTTTCTTCCGTCGCCTAGACACCTCCTACCGAAGTATAGCATAACTGGCGAGAGTACCTATGTTTAATTTCTAATTTTCTCTACAAAGCTGATCCAGTCGTCCCAACTGATTGCTTCCAATATCTAATTAGTTGCAGTGCGAACAAATTGTGACATAAATTTCATTGGCTTTTTATGCTCTTTCTATGTGACTGCTTCTCAGCGCGAGAGTGAATGCTTTGCAGAGGATCTGAACAACTTGGTGGAGCTGGAATTAAGGATGCGTCTTCTGGGCATAGACTGGTCAGCCGTGCCCGAATCTCCCATTTCACCCCCGTCCACCTATCCTGATACGTCGACTCTACCATTTTAAATGCTGTGATATACTTACGCCCACTTTGTATGCTTTATTTTTGTAACTTAAACATTATTTCCTCCCTCTATTTTGACAAAAACCTTTATTTGCGTTTTTAAATCTGTCAGTAATACATATAAAACGAACGAATAACTGTGAAGTAAAAACAGAAGTTCTACTGAAATACTATCAAAATAAGCGGCAACATTAATGTAGCAGTGCAAATGTTTTGCATTGTTTGTAAAAATAACGAGCTATGTCATAATCAAGGCAAACTGGCTAATTTTCTGGACAGGAGCATCTAACATGCGGTAAAGTCAAGCATACTGACAATGAGGGCAGTAAAACCAGGGCGTTATATATGTGGGGCAGTAAATGACGTGTTTTAGACATCATATAACTTTGTACGTACTCATTAATGAGTAAATATGACTTATTTAAGATCCGTGTATTAATACACAGAAGTCACGGTTTTCAAAGGAATAGTACTTTCAAGTGGCCTATGGAGGTGAATGTGAGATATTGATAATCTTGGTAAAGAACTTCCCGCACTTCGTCCGATATCAAAAGAGTTTTCGAAACAGTGAACGAACCAATCAATAGTCAAGTGTGTGCGTTCAATGATTGGAAGGGAAAGCAGACCAGAGTTCAATGGTTGCTCCGGCTACTGAGATACAGTCTAATAACCTTCGTTGCCCCTGATGGATTCGTTTGGGAGCAACAGGTTCATAGGGATTTGTTTGGGAGTAACATAGGGGAGCAACATAGTGAGCAACATAGGGAAGCAACATAGGGGAGCAACAGGGGAGCAACATAGCAACAGGGTAACATAGCAAAAAGGGAGCAACATGGCAACAGGGCAACATAGCAACAGGGGAGCAACATAGGGGAGTACTTACTGTTCAGACGCATAAAAGCAGTACCTGTTACGGCTGTGATCATGCCTGATCTTGTCGGCCTCTTTGATACCATGGATTGTGCCTCTCCACTCGTGACGATCTACGGCAGCAGACCTGGTCAGCTCAATCCATTCTCTTCGCCAACGACGGACGCCGAATACCGAAGGTCCAAGAACAACTTCCATGTCCCGACGAACTGTGTCGAGCCAGGTTTTGAGCTGAACGCCTCCTCGACACCTCCAATTGGGTAGTGGGGCCGGTTCAAGAGCAGTAACACTGAGCTCGTGAGGTGGACGATGAAGAACGTGCCCTAACCACCTCAGTCGTCGTTCTCGGATGGCTTGGGATATCCTTGCTACGGAGAAGGACAGACCGGACAGATGCACGGTATATGCCAATCTTTGTGGCGATAAAAATGCCACGTCATGTCCACAGGCACTTTCTAAGGCCTGAGAAAACCCGGCAAACAGCATCGATTAGGGAGACAATGTCAGCCCTCCTCTGTCCATTCGACAGCAACCTCGCCCCAAGGTATTTGAAGCTGTCTACCACTTCAAGTTGACAGCCATCAACCTCGAGAGGTGTTTTCTCCTGAGCAGAGATGCAGCTTGTAAAGACATTGGTCTTCCTCGCGTTTATGGACACACCAACGGATCTAGCGACCGCATTCACTCGCGAAACCATAGACTGCAGATCATCAAAGCTTGAAACTATTAAAGCGATATCATATGCGTATTCGAGATCAGTAAGTCGGCGTCCGGGTGCAAGCTCAACACCATCCTCTTCATGCAGGTCCATCCCAAGAATCCAGTCAATATCGTAGTTGAACAGAATGGGTGGAAGGATACAACCTTGTCGAACGCCAGATCGAATACCGAATGGTTGTGGAATATTGTTATGGACCAAAATTCGTGCAGTGGTTAAGTTGTAATAGGTCTTGATCATGGCGTTGATTTTCGGCGGTAGACCATCTATTGCCATTATCCACCATAAGGATTCACAATGGAAGGAATCGAACGCAGCTGCGAAGTCGACAAAGCAGAGGGCCGTCGGGTTGCTGGTAAATATGGCGGAATTCAAGGATGCATCTTAGTGAGAATATTTGGTCCGTACATCCACGCCCAGCACGGGAATCCAACTTGGTTGGGCCTCGTCCTAGAGTTGCACACAGCCTGGAATCGCCTGAGAAGGACAATAGCGGAGATGTTATCACAAACGTCAATAAGATTTATACCGCGGTAGTTTTCACATCTCCTTTTGTCTCCCTTCTTGTTGCCAGACACAAGGATGCCTGAGCCCCAGTCAGCAGGAACAAGCTCATCTCTCCACGCTTGTGCAATCACATTGGGGAGCCAGGGCGCCAGTGTCTCAACACAAGACTTCAGCGGGTATACCGATTCAGTGCATACTAGGGAGGTCGTGTTCCCTGTATCAATTAGAGCTTTAAATTTTTCACAATCAAGCTGAACGGTGGGGTAGAATAGTAAGCAATTAGAAGATGGATCAAAACAAATAAGAAAAATATGGTTATTTTCTTTCTAGTTCCAAGCTGGGTTGGAGCCGGCGTCACGGGGGCCGGCTGGGCGTAAAATAAGAAAAATATGGTTATCTTCTATCTAGTTCCAAGCTGGGTTGGAGCCGGCGTCACGGGGGCGGCTGGGCGTAAAATTGGTGGGTAGTACCCTGTAGGGGTCCTGAAGGTGGGAACTCTGGTCAAACCGCTGGTACGCCTGCCCGCGGGGGCCTTGTCCAGGGCCATGTCCTGGCTGCGAGTGCCGGAAGGGGACCGCCGCAGGTCTGCAGAGGTTTGGTTGACCGGCCCTGGAGGGCCAGTCAGCAGCATGCGTGCGGCTCATTTAAACAAAAGATCTTTCTTTCTCCGATCGGCTCGCCAAACGTCTAAAAGTGCGTTTAAAAACCAACACAGGTAAAGAAAAATGGCCACACTGTTTGAGGCAAGTTAGTCTGTTTTTTTCGGCGCATGGTGTCACCATAATTCTGATTCAATGCAGCAACAGTGGATGTTAATCGTAGTAGGATTTTTCAAAACAACTTCAAACAATCCTATGTGTAAGTGTTTGCAAGTGCTAGTTCTTTTAAGAAATTGGCTTCTTTAGATAGTTCAAAGTAGATGCTCTGTATGGTGAAAATCGCATCCGAATGCTAGTTTCAGTTGTAGTTGTCTCGAACATCACAATGGTCAGCGAAGACCATGTAGATTTTAAAAAAGTTTTTTTTCAAAAGCATAACTGGTAATGCGTGTTTGTTACTGAAAAACTGTTACGATTAATATTTCCCTTCCCCATGATGACTGGAGTCTACATTGACCTTGAATTGCGGCTTTCAAACGTCCCTGTAAGTTGTTCTTTCAGTATCTGTAACTCTTTCTTCGCTGAATAAATGAAATTCATCATGAGACCTGCACAGTAATACAAATTGCGATAGATTAGTAGATGTTAAGAGAGCCAATGAACGGTAGTGATGGGGAAAATTGTTGAAGCCGTTCAGTCCTGTCAGAAACCAGAGATCATTACAGTTTTGTTCTGTCAGCGTCATGAGGAAGGGAAAAATTGAAGAAGAATCAGTCAGTGAGGTATACTTATGTTTCGCTGTCGTAACGCGACGTAAGAGGATGCGGAAACGGACAGGTTGGGCCCAAATAAGGTTGAAAGCAGTATGAATTTCTTAAACTAATACCCTCTGTGAGTTCAAGGCTGGTTGGTTAACCGAATGGTTATTATATTTTCGCACTACCTGGCCATCACTTTAAACCGGGTGAGCCACAATTGTGCTGGAGGTGCCTTGGGTAAACCAATCAGGATGGTGCTTTCACATCCACCTGGAGAAATGCCTAGTTCATCGACCAACATAACTTGCTTCACAGGACTAGGTGAAGACGGGGATGTAAGTTGAGGAGATCTGGAAGGTCATCCCTTCCTTAACTCCATGGTGGAAAAGCGGCATAATTTCAAAATGTTTTATCTTCACCACTGCGTACATTTGCACAATAACAGTACAGGAAAGGTTTTTGAAAGAGTTAAGTGAGGAGAAGGTCCTTTTCAGTCCTCGGTTAATCAGCAGCGTAAGCTTAGCTTTCGTCTTGGAGGGACAAGCTGTCGAAAGGTTGACCTTTTCTTGCGGCATACCATCCTATAAATCGTTAAATGTGACGTTCTATGTAGAAAGTCCAGGAAGGGAAGTCATCCTCTTTTCTCAGCTCCCCAAGGAAAGTTGAAAACTGGGTGAGCTTGATTCACTTTAACCAGTAGGGTGTGAAAAGCAAGCTTGTCTTCCACGACTACAAAAATTAGGTCAGCATATCGAGCATGGGAATCAATGTCCTGTCTTACCCACTGGAACTGCTTCTTCTCTAGTTTTCGCCTTAGTAAGTCCGTTAGTAGGGGTCAATGGTACCCAATCATTGTCCATCTTTAGCCATCTTCAAATTACGCTGCGCTTCTGCGAGCGTACGATTCCAATAAGGGAGAATGGAAAGGTGGAAGCACAAAATGCGGGTCTAAATTATAAGGATATTGTTTTTGCTACTTAAAAACTTACAGTAGGTTGTCTTGTAAAGCTGAAGTTCACCAGGCTGACCGTGGGACAATGGGGACAATTATTTACAGAGCTTTCATTTCATTGGATGCCTACAGTTTCTTTTTCATTTTGAGCGGGTTATTTTCACCTCATTTAAACTTTATGTTTATTTATAAATTTCGGATTTAATTTACTTTCACCGTTTCATGCTGTTTTGTTATTCTATTGCCGACCCATAAAACCCCTATTACCAGGGTTCCCGTAAGACAGGCTCTCGGGTTTAATGCTTTAATCTGGGACCCACCTATTGTACTCTTACCCAAACTTTCATTGTATTGGGCTTTTTGCCTCGTTATTTATCCTCCCGTTACCACTCTTCCTAATATCCTCGAAGAATACCTTGCTTTGAAATGGTCTACCCACCGTCAAAAGACAATTAATTTGCTTTTCAAGATTTCAAGTGAAACTGTTCTATTTTAAAAAAAAGTATTTACTTTCTTATGACTACAAAAAAGATATCGGGAGTCTAGTTCGGCTTGTGTTGCCATCGTTGATGTCAACCCTGATTCATGTGACTTTCTTGTGCCGCCTTGTCAACGCAGAAATTTGGCACTGCATTTGGTTGGGCTCGCCACTGCCTCTCATCAGAAATCACCTCTTAGGTCTCAGACGTTTTGACCTTAACGGAACACAGCGTTCTCCTTAATCCAAGTCCACGGCAAATGGTTTGTGCCTCCAGATGTACTCTTAATACACCTGATTGGTTTCAGTCAATGCCCACCTTCATCAAAATCTTCTTATGGTTGTTGGGATTTCATGGCCTAGCTCCTCGCCGGTCTCCTGCAACTCAAGCTAGCCGTGCGCGTTTGAGTTTACGCCTTGGATATCGCAGCTGAAACCGAACGAAGTCGTTCGGGTTCATGACTCTCAATACGCATGAATTCGATCATCGGCCACATACCATTTTATAGCCATTTGCCTCAAGGAGACAACCATTTCTGTACATATTTTCTCCTTATAAATTAACATTAACTTGGCTTTTATAGTGCTCTGTGTATGTGCTGGACAAAAAAAACCTGTTACTATCCCTGCTATTGTAACGAAAAAGACATAACTTCTGCAGGTTTGGGCTCAATCTGATAGGATGTGCCTGAACTCACTGCAACACACCCTGCAAAACCACTGGATAGCTACATAGCTGTGTTTCAGATCCTTCTGAGTACGTCATTATCAGGGATGGGAATTAAGTCTGTCTGAGTGGCCAAGAAGTTTCAAGCCGAACTATCAACGAATGTTTATTATGGACCTAAAACCTATGTTGGAGGAACGACTATGGGGATTGCACAGGGTGAGACAGTTGGGATCCAATGACGTTTTCATGAAGGAACTCTTAACTTCTGTTATCTCTTACTTTTTCATACATGCGTAACCAAGGCTTGGACGAGAGGGCACTAAGACATCTGGAAATCAGATGAGCTTATGTAATAGGAGTTGGATATACGGTCGGATTTCATCCATTACGGCAACTTGGTAATGGACAGCGAGAGTCTTATCGATAGGTGCCAATTCTTTCTTGAAGACCGATTGCAAAAAGTGGAGGTGGAATGACAGTCTGCATGGGGTGGGCGCATTACATCAGAACACGGAGTAGACTGCCCAAGCGACCAAAATAGCATGCGTCAACCTGGAGACGCTAAGAGCGAAAAATCGGAAGTTTAGGTGTATACGACCCGCATATTCAAAGTCCACACGCTTATGAGGCATTGGTCTAATTGCCGACGGATGTGGCCCGACACGAATACGTTCATCACCTTCCCTCAGAGTCGGTGCAGGAAGGTGGCTTGCGCATGGGTTTGCTTATAGTGAGGCGTACATGCGTAGCGTCTACCACACCCACTCCTAATCCATCCTGCAGTGACTACAATACATTGTCAGGATGATGGGTTTTGAGCTCGGGCACAGTGATTGGCAAAGCTAAGTAGCCCGTCTTCGCATGCCACACACGTACTAATCTCCTCTGAATGCGCCAGGGTTGTACGATGGTGGCTCAGATCTCACATCTGTTAAAGCACCATAAAGGTATCACAGCGAAGAAGCCATTGAGGCTGACTCAGACGCGTTGACCCAATTACGCCGTCATTTGACAGTCGTTCAAGCCGCACCTGGTAGATTTAATCGCGCTGGATTTATTATAGTGGTTAATACGTTTGTGTACCACGGGGATGGATTCCCCACTTTCTTCTTCACTCCCTTTTCCATCTTGTGTCAATCGGATATCCGAGCCTGCCAGCTGGCTGGTGTTGGGGTTGAGGACAGTGGCTGTCATGGCATGAAGGTTATGCCTAGGCGGGCCGCAAAAACCCCATATTTGGCTATGCGACCACCTGCGAGGGCTCTAAAGTGAGCTCTAAGGCACAACGCAACATATATATTCCTTAAGCAGATCGGTGAGCCGCACACTAGCATCACATTCCCGATCGCAACCGACAAAACAACGGGCCCTTGGCTCACTGCTAGAGCGTTCGACTCAAGTAAAAAATGATGTGGATTTGAATCCCAGGTGGTCTACACTTTGGATTTGGTATGACTGGCTAATGATGGCAAATAAGCTAGAAATGGCCATTCCGGTCTCCCTTGTTTTTGTCGGTTCCACTTCATGTGGCGTCATGTATTAGTAGAAACATTGACGAAACACGTGTCTGGGGTTTTATCTAGTACCTATGTCAGAAGTAGGATATAACATCTTTGACATAAAATATTCATACTACTTGTAGTACTACTTGTTTGTAGAATAGGCATTACGTGGTTATTCAACAGTATTTAATTGTCTTCGACCCAAATGTTCATTGAAATTTTGGGCCTGACCCTAAAAAGTCATGTTCGCATCACCTGACTGCATGCCCTATCCTTAATAATTTCAGAAGTTTTTTCCCGATTTTGCTCTGGAGTCCATATAGCAGAAACCACACAGAGAACTCTGGAGGACCCACTAAGGAGCCCAACCCCTCGTTGCTGCGTCAGGCAGCAGCAGAAATATAAAAAAGCACGTACCTGGGCTTTGAGCTTGTACCTATGTCGGAATTACGGTATAACATCTTTACCATATAAGATTCATACTACTGTAGTACTACTTGTTTGTAGAATGGGCATTACGTGGTTATTCCGGACTGTTTGATTGACTTCAACCCAAATGTTCATTAAAATTTCGGGTCTGACCCTACAAAGTGATGTCCCAATCACCTGACTCCATGTCTAGCACTCAATAATTTCAGAAATTATTTCCCCAATATATATATATATATATATATATATATATATATATATATATATATATATATATATATATATATATATATATATATATATATATATATTGAATAACTGAGGTAGTATGCATTCCGAGATGATAATGAAGAAATGAGGTTCGTCGGAAAAAATCGAGTTTTACTCGTGAATTTTCAAGTTTGTCACACCAACACGTCGTCAGACGAAATGAACAGAGGAGAAATGAAATGGTCAGATGACCAGTTTGTGCTACAGGACAGACAACCAACTGGGGTGTGAGGAATGAGCAGATAATAATTAGATTGGGGCCGGTTAGAGGGGGGCTGTTAGGGCTCCCTGTGTCGAAGGCAAAGGGGGATGGCAACTAAATGTGACTGCAGAAGGTAAACTTAATGGTCATCGATGCGGGATGGGGACAGAGGTAATTGCACCGACGTTGGATGTGTTAATAGTTTCCACTGTTGTTCGCCATGTCAGGGGAGGTGGTGGCTAGACAGTGAGATTCAACATGGTCCAGAAAAGATTAGCGGCTGTGGTTAGGTTGTGGGCGCAAGTCAATGAGCCGGGCATGCAGGCCTTCGTATTGAGAGTCCAGATCGACATGGCGGTTGATGCTGTTTGTGTTGGAGTGCTAAGCTTCGAGGAATTCTCGTGCCTGCTTGGTGTTAGCCATGGCGACCACTTCGGTTGCGTCCCAATTGAAGTGGTGGTTACAGTCCACGGCGTGCGCAAACACAAGGGACAAGGGATCGCGTTGGCGGACGGCCAGTTTATGTTTGTTTATGCGGGTCCCAAGTTGTCAACCCGTGTGGCCTACGTAAGCGCTAGAGCAATTTGCACATGAAATGCGGTAAATAACATTCGTTTGCTGCTCTTTTACTGTGGGGTCTTTGATTCGTGATAGTGCTGCGCGCAGGGATGACGCGGGCTTGTGAGCTATGGAGATGCCAAACCGATTTAATTGTCTGGCGATCGCTTCGGAAATTCCCTGCATATAGGGTAGACAGTAGAATTTCCGCGAAACTGTTTCTACATTAGACTCGACGCTTTGTGGTTGTCTCTGGCGTCTGAGACAGTTTTTCACAAAGCTGACCGGGTATCCATTGAGTCGTAATAAGCGATACAAGTAAGCAAGTTCCTTCTTAAGAAGGTCGTCACTGCTACAGTAGCGAAAAGCCCGATGAAAAAGCGTTCGGACGCAACTCCTTTTGTGGTTCGCTGGATGGTTGCTGTCATAGTTAAGTATGATGTCAGCATTTGAAGACTGATGACAGCATAGTTATTGTGCTGGCTGACAAAGGTGGCGCGACTGTCATTATGGAAAAGGTTGATTACATCAACAAAGCCAATCGAATCTTCAACGACCAAGACGCCTACACATCGATCGCTGCTGACCCTACAAAAAAGCAGGCCGCAGCCCTGAAGAATAAAGTGAATGAGCTCACCCGACTAAAGCTCAAAAGTCCTGCTGATTTCAAATGTATGATTCTTAGTGACCCCCGTATCGCGCATGCATATGGCCTTCCAAAGGTCACAAAGCCGAAGCACCACTGAGAATCATAGTACCACTCCTTGGATCGCCCACGTACAACCTTGCCAAATGGTTATACAGGTACCTGAAGCATCTGACTAATGGGTCGCAATATAGCGTCAAAAATTCCCAGGCCTTACTTCAGCAGATCCAAGGCGTCAATGTAAGTCCTGATGAATGCATGCTATCATTCGATGTAGTTGCCTTATTTTCCTCAATACCGCATGACCTGGAAATTGAGTGTAGCTCGCCGCCTACAAGAAAATCCTGTCGATATGCCATTGCAACACGTTCTAGATGTGCTTTAACTCTGTCTGAAGAACTATTGTCAATTCGATGGGAAATATTATCATATATATATAGAAAAGACGAAATTCTTTGGGAAAAAATAGAAACTTTAATGCGTAAATTTTCGAGACTGGTCCCCCAGCTCGTCGTCAGACTACAGGCAGTGTACAGGAACAATTAATCAATTAACCGTGTTAAACAAAGGATTCTGAGATTGCCCAAAATCCGAACCAATAGGCTTTGAGTGTATTTCGTCATCCCGTCGTGATTGGTTGTGCGCGTTTGAATTTTTCTTTAACGATTTTGTATGTGGCATCCAAATCGATATGCCGGTTGATGCATGCCTCATCTGAGTGCATTGCTTTCAGGAATTCACGGCCTTTTCTGATTGGGCAGATGCCAACAATCCGTGTTTTCTCCCATGCAAATTTATGTCCGGTTTCCAGGGGAAACGCACCGGTTATTGTCTTGAAGGTTTCCTACACTTTACACCCGTTACCCATTGAACCTACCAATCCGGCAAAACTATCTTTGCCCTTAAGTTTGCTTTGTTGTCTGACCACTTTTCTGCTGAAATAGTTTGCCAACCGACTGTTGCACTCTAACAAACTGCCTGAGCTAAACCTTACGCACCTACACAAATTTCTCAAATTTTCTCTGGGTTGATTTCGGGAGCCGGATTCTGTTCAAGCGCCATTCAAATTAGGAACCTCCGAATGACGTTCTTCATAAAGTACATTTCAAATGAATGAACCGGGAATGAGAGTTCTATCAGTCGAAAACACCAGGAGCTGGGTTAAATCGCAAACGAAATACAGTTATAAAAGGGGTCCTAGAATTGACGTCAACAATTCCAAGGGAGAAAGTTAAAAATGACCTATGTTTTCTTCAAGAGTATGTTACAGCATTGTAAAGCTATGGCTAGTCCATTGAAAATTCTAAAATCATATTGAATAGGTAACGCTCAACTGTCAATTGGTTCAAACTCTCACCCATGACCCTTAAGAATCATTCTAGAAACAGAAGAGCATGCGCTGCTCTTGCTACAAAGAAAGTCATCTCTGTGGGATATGCATGCCAGTGTTTTTTTCAACAGGACTATGAGCCGAAAGAAAGAATGAAGATGACACAACCGATAATAAACTGAAAGAGCGAAGGAACAAGCGCAAAACACACCTAAAAATCAAAGAGGGGCGCATAATTCGCGTCAAAGGAGAATTTAGTTAACCGACAGCAATCAGGCTGATGGCTTAACCAATATAAAAATGCCCGCTTTCGAGGCTACTATAAGCACTAATGACAGCTGTCTCAAAATATACTATACCATTTTCCAGATTCTCCTTAACAAAATCGATGAGCTCAACTCCATAGCCTCTGAGCAGAAACCGCACATAATTGCATCGACAGTGACATCGTTAGCTGAAAAATAGGGCTCAGCGATGTCAGTATAGGGAATTACCCCATGTTCCGTTGTGACAGATTACAACATGGAGGCGGAGGTGTGAAACTTTTATATCACATGAACTTTCTTCCTGTCAGAGGGAAAGTTCCGACGTAGTAGTACGAAGGTATATAATAATTTCTAGTAAAATAAGAATCAAATATTTGCTGACACTAAACCTATACGTTGTCTACTGGCTTCCTAGCTCGAACGAAAGCAATGACGCGGAAAATCTAAACTCACTGAAATTGATCCGACAACAGAATAACTTATTACTCCTGGGTGACTTCAAACACTTGGCATAGATTAAAAAGTTCCGCAGTAAAGTTCGCAGCAATTTCATTCGACTATTAACCACTACAATTTTCCCTGGAAGAATAAATCACCCAGCACATAGAGGTCCAAACCAAGCTTGCCTTTCCTAAAAGCAATGGAAGTCCATGTAAATCGTGCTATACTAAAATGTTGGGATAAAATGACATCTTACCGAATTTAAGACATGGTCTTCGGTGAGGGTGCTCGTACCTTTCAAACCTACTGGCTTCTCTCGAAGTCTAGACTAGTGCCTTGGAAGTTGATGTAGCGTACATTGATTCCCGCAAAGCCTTTGACAGCGTGCCTCATCAACGACTTTAACTTAAACCGAGCGTCCTGGACATCAAGGAAAGCTTCTGAACTGGATAAAGTAATTTCTGATTGGTCGAAAACTATGCGTCTTTATCGGAGAGGATAAATCGGACTGGGTGTACGTGGTTATTGGCGTTCTTAAGGCTCCGTTCTCGGTCCTTTAATTTTCATTCTTTATGTTAATGACAGTCTTTAGGAACTGGACTTCAGTAAGATCATATTTGTCAATGAATTTAAGCTCTGGCAAGTTATTAAATACCAGAGCGATACGAATGCTCTGCCAAATAATTTGCGCAAACTGCAAACATGGTTCGAGAAAAGACTCCTAGATTTCAATGTGCAAAAGTGTGCCGTTCTCCACCTGCGTCCTAATAATTATCTTCCAACTGACGGCGTGTGTGCATATTACCTGAAAGATGCTTAAATTTTCATCGAATCTTCACAGAAAGACCTCGGTGTTTGGATATAGAGCAAGCTGAAGCCATCATTACAATGCGTCAAGGCTGCAAACACCGCCATGCGAGTAGTGCGAGCTATAAAACGGGCGTTTGTGTTTCGACGAAGACCATTTTGGTAAAGCCTACGGCAATTTCGTTTGACCTTATCTAGAATATGGCCTTTAGGCATAGAGGCTATGGCTCCAAAAAGACAAAATGTATCTAGAGAAAGGGCAATGTCATACAAAAAAAAGCTAGTAAGAGGTCTAAAATACCACTATCAAGTAGAGGGACTGGAATGCCTAAATGTATTTCCTCTCTATGATGGGCAGAAATGTGGTGATCTTATTTTACAAGATCATACACGGCCTGGAACAAGGGTTGCGATTTTGATGACAGGTCTCATTGGCACCTGCCGCCTCATCTTCGTAGATGCGAAATGAAGCTGCGTACGAAAATGTGCAGGCTAAACCTCCCCTCTAAATTCTTCACGCAACGCGTAGTTAAACAGCCCAAGGATCTCCAGCAATCAGTCATGGAGGCATCGTCCCTAGAGCTTTTCAAGGATCGCTTGGATAATTATGTGTCCCTTGTTTTCTCTCGACGATCTTACTCCGAATACCACGCCAATTCCAGATATGAGTAATTTACAAAAACACTGCTACTTATATTTTGTAAATGCTCTTTATAAAGTGTAGTTTTAAGAGTACGCAAACAGATATACATGACACGACAGTTCGACCGTCGTAGTCCGACGATGTCCACCGTATGCTCATGGGAAAGTTGAGCAGGGACGGTGACTTGCGCGTGATTTAGTTTAAAGTGATAGTAGACTTGCGCTGCATCTACCGCACTCTCTCCTCCTCCCCCACCTGAGCCCGGTGTCAAGACAGAGTCAAGAAGACCGGAGGCGGGAGAGGACGCAGGTGGCTGGCGCGGCTGGGTCCCTTAAGTCCAAGCTGCCCCTAGGCGTGCCACCATACCTCCATGTTCGGCATTTGTTATGGGAGCGCAACCCGAATAACGCATGCCGTGCCCTGATGTGGCCCCCATGTTGGTCCAACGCATCTACCACGTGGCCCGTTTAGGGGGCACTTTATATATACATGACACACTGGCATGTAAACGATAGGCTCTTGAAAGGCATTGCCTATCACCCCACGAAATAAAATAGAAATAAGCGTTGCACTCATAATGGTTGTCAAAAGAAGCAAATAGGTGAGTTCCAGGAAACACATTCTCACTCGAACCCATAACCAGAGACAGTAGCAGATACTGTGGCAGGATTATGCTATCTAAAATGTGAAAGTTGTCGGCTAAATATTTCTGACTTCACAATGACTACATTTATTATTGTCAGGCAAGGAGGTGGCTCACCAAACTATACCCGAATCATCCGAGAGATCATGGTTTGTGTTGCTGTCGACTGTGTAAAATGTAAGCGAGAGCGATACCATTTTCAGATGTCTTGCATCCTCAAGTTGGTAAGAAAGAGCGTTAAAAGGGGCTATAAGATATAGCCAGCTCTCACATATATTTCCACACCAAAATGTGGCAAACGTAATAGGCCGTTTTGTTGAGTATGCCCGGTTAATCAGATAGGAAAAAATGTAAAAATCAGCCGTCGTAGAAAACGCTGTGTACAGATCTGATAATTCCTCTCAAATTGGCTCCTATTCTGATCCATTTTCATTTTGAGAAAGGGCTTAAAGCAGCTTTTACAAAGTTTTGGTGAACGCCTTTGTAAAAAGAAGCAGTAATAGGCTCCTATCTCGTAGAATATGATTACTAGGCCCAATAAGGCAAGAACGGTCATAACGAATTACTGGATAAGAGACTGGTGATAACTGGGAGGTTTGGGCATACAGCGAACATGTGATTAGCAAACCCAAGCTGGTCAGCTACCCACATAATTTCACGAGTTTGTCGCTGCCTGGAGGCGCCATACCCCCACAACATAAAATCAGATATCAAAACCGAAAAACAAAGAGAGGAGAGAAGTCAAAAAACTACATTATGCAAATAAGCACTTGAAGGACCTTAGGCAACAAAGACATATCACTTTAAGGAAACATACTCCTCAAACATAACATAAAAACACCAACACAAAAGTAATAAATAAGTGGATCAATGGGAATAAGAGATTAGTGTCAAACACGGGCTACGGTGAATCACAGGCATCTTCTGCAAGCAGGCTATATGGGTGAGCAAAAGTGTTCCGGATATACCCGATTTGAGGTGAAGTTAGCAGAACGGGTTTGTGAGGTCGGAAGCAACGTCATAGCTGAGGTATCCATCAGTTCGGGGATCATCACTCTCAGCGCGTAGAGCAGCTGCAGCAAGGTTGGCCTCAATATCCTCCGGCGCAGGAGAGAGTGGATCCTGAGCCATGCCGGTCTGGAAGTCCTCCAGCCCTGCTTCTGCTTCAGACGTTGTCATCGCAAGGGCTGTTGTTGTTGTTGGTGGTGGTGGTGGTGGTGGTGGTGGTGGTACCGCTGATGGAGTGTATGGAGTAAAATGAAAGACTGAATCATCCGGACCCAGGCACTGTCCGGGATCGAGGCCCTCAGGGAGTTCATTTATCCCGACTGTTAGTGGTCTAAACTCATCTGATTGATCTGGAAGCATCGTGTAACCATCAGGGGCTGTACCTGAGATGTTGACGACCTTCATCTAAAAAAGACTTTTGAAGGTTAGATGGGGAACTTTGAGTGCATAGATATTTTACAGTCGAGTCGGCCTCAATGGGCGGTACAGAGTTCAGATTATGCATGCACGTATCAATAGTCCATAGAATTCAATCTTGCATCAATCAGGTACCTGGGCATTTTTCATATCGGACTTGAAGGGGGTAACCAGTATGTAGGTCATACAAGAGGCAGTATCGTTTAATGTTTCAATGAGGGACGAACTTGGCAATAGATTAGGGATTCGCTTAGACTACAAAAATTTCTGGCACCATAAGTCAAGCAAGACGGCAACTTAAGCACTTTTAAATGTGAAGCGAATTCATGTATACCCCTATCTCCTACTTTCAGGTACGCAGAAGAAACCATGTGTGCATACGCAGATAAAACTGCGCTAGCACTGAACAACTATACGAGAAGGCATAACAATGAAAAAGCCTAAAGTAAGGTGGGACTGACTTTACCCCATATATCCTTAATATTGGATGGAACTCAAACGATCCGGTTATTAATTGAATCCGATTTAGCTCCGGCCTGGGGATTCCATCTAAACCCTCTCAAGGGAAAATCGAATAGCCCCTTTGGACTTATTTACCAAGGTCGGTCAACTATGACCTGTCTCGGGCTATCCGATCGGTGAGCACTGTCTTAAGGCAATTGGTAATATTCTTTTAGGTATGTGATGGAAGGAAACGTCTTGTAAGTCAGTGACATCAAACTAGTAGCAGTGAATTGGAAGGGAGGGATATTTAGCAGACAATTCACTGGGGACACGAGGAGATCAGACGCGCCACTAAGTCGGAGACAGTCACCGCTATATTGATTTCATAAGCGAGGTCAGTAGTTACTTCCTCTCTCCTTGCTGTAGAGTTTGTCTCAAACTCGGACATTTGGGAAGGCGAAAGGAGGAACTGATTCCTGCAAGTGGTCAGATGGTGCAGAAAAACGTACATTCGATGTGACTTAAATAATTAAATATTGGTAAGGTACGGGAATACATACTGTGTCACAAAATTGTCTTCAGGTTTAACGGCCAGGTTAACGAACGAACGAGGAGGACATTGAAAGGTTAAGATTTAAGCCTACTTACTCATGTTTTAAAAACTGCTACAACAGAATGGCCAGAATAGACATGCAACTTATGGCAGAAATGAAGCGAAAATGACCTACAGTACAGATCACTTACGTTAAGTAAAAAGCGAATTCCTTAAATATGGGGACTATTACTTTTGAGTTTGTGTTTAGGTAAATTTTTGCAATGCATCAGCTCACGTAGCTTTCTTCCATAGGAACAAGAGAAGCAAGAACAGTTGGCTAGAGCGTTGGCTGTACTAAGGCTTTTCTCTTGCTGGCGTGGGTTCGAATCCTACTGAGGCCGTCGAATTTTTCACAAGTGGGTCGAAGGAATTATTCAAAGCTGTCAAAATCCTTTACTAATTCATTGTGCCAGGAAGCCATCTGATGGATTCTAGATTGATTGCTTAGGAAATTCTGCTTGGGCAGTCAGCTTCCTATATCAGAACTGGTGGATTCCATACGTTGCAGTAGGCTGGACAGGTATTTGACCCAAGTGTGATTGAACTCACGGCGAAATATTGCTGTTAATCCACTCCAAACGGAACAAACTTTCGGATTGCAGTGGAATACGGATTCGGAGAAGCTGACACTCAAGTTCAATATGCCTGTTTTGTCCACCTCGATAATACGCATTTCGCCAAAAATGTGAAGGTGCAAATGACATTGTGGTCAGTGGGGCTGCACAAACGTAACCATATGCGCTTGCGTAGAGTGTTGTCGGAGAACGATCAACGGACATTCCGAGATGATGCAATATGTGGCCTGACTATAAATGCGTATGTACCATTACGACTGGGAGTTATTTCCCCTCAGGTTAGCAACACCAGCTGGAAAAGTCAACAGCGGACAATGGCACGGATGTCACGCTAATTAAACGAAAGCTGCTAGTTGAAAATGGGGTCTTCATAAAGCCAACGCCATTGGCAGTAAAGAAATTAAGTGGCTTAATCGAATGTTACACAGACTACAGTGAAAAACGTCAAGCATGACCGAAAACGCAACGCGTGGGACAACACTTAGTCATGCGGAGGACGGCAGGGGGATGTAGTTACGTCCGTTATTGATCCTTACCACGGCAATTCCAGGTTAATCACATGGTCCAGTTGCTTGTTCTGGTTTTTTTTCGTATTGCAGCGGCCTCTGCAGAGCGCTGGAGACGATCACTCGGGGCCGGAATTACGACCTTAAATGCAGTCAGTGGGTACATTATTTTCCGCCCTTAGCAGCTACTTCGGTATTTGTTCAGCTAACAAAGTTTTCAACTGCATTTGTTTGTGCCCTATGTCTTTGCATCTGTTTGATGTGGCTCGCGTGGACAGAATATCCTCAGTTGGTGTAACTGGAATAGCCGCTGTAGTGCTTATGAACAACAATTTAGAGGTGATGTACTTTCAGTCAATCGTGCATTGAAGCCGTCGCTTGATCAAGTTTGACATTACCGCCCATGAAAGGGAGGAAGATGCTCACCGGCTATTTTTGGCATGGATATATCAGCAGGACCTCCTTGTCTAGAATGGCGATACTTATCGATGAATTTCTCCAGATACCCGTTTCCGAGAAAAACGTTGGTCAGGAAACTGATCACGTCATAGATTGTGCCTGAGGAGCAGATTCTATTCACTCTGTTGAACAAGCACAAAACTAAATTTCGTTTTCTCTGAATTGGAACGAAACTGAATAAGTGCATTTACTGTCCTTTCTAGGTGGTTTTTCGATATATGAACCTCTGAATGGAACCAGCTGCCTTCCTACGTATAAGAACGTCTAAGAAAGCCAGCGTGTCATTTTTATCGTGCTCGATCGTAAATTTGACCTTTGCAGTTGCCCCGATCCTTGTCCGAAATGGTGATTCTCCGTCTCTTGGAATTTGACTACGGCGAAAATTTAATCCGCATACCGTCTATAGAATGCGATTTTTAGTAGCTTTTTTGGATAATTTTCTTTCGAGGTTTGACATCCGCTAGAACGGATCCTAATGGACTGCCCACAGCTACACCGTCAATCTGTTGATACAACTATCCGTTGAACAGAAACTGCATGTTTTTCGTGCTTAATTCCAGAAGTTCCCAAAGTTGCGCTCGTTCGATGCATGCAGTCAGAAAAGGCAAACCTGCATACAATGGTTATTATATTATTAAAATTTCAGATAAGTCTACTTAAGTCAGTGGCTGAGACGGTTACATAAAAAACCACAGCATTTCCTTGATATTAAACATATTTTTTAATAAACAAGTTTAAATAGATAACCCTGAGCAAAGTTCAAGTATATACTGTCAGCTAAAATGTAAAATCATTTGCAGGAGAAAAAATACACTCACATCGTCATAGCAGAAGGGCACGGAGCAAACCTGGCCATCGGGTCCCACAATTCCGAAGCATTTCTCGTCAAAAACTCCGGACTGCATACAAACCTGAGGTGCCTCCGCCACCACATCTTCGCTCACTGTGAATGCAGTTCCATTGTAAATGAAATCACTGGAGACCGTAGGATCTGACTTGTAGGGGAACTCCAGCAATTGTGGTTCCAGCATGAACGAGTCCCGGGTAGTATTTGCACAGGCCTGGTCAGGCTCAGTGTAAAGGTAATCACAAGAAGCATGTTCAACAGGGACAACGGGAAGTTGTTGGGATGGCCTGACCATCGGAACAAGAGGGTGCACAGTAGGTTCGCCAAGGTTACCGCATTCAGCAGCAGACTTTTGGAGATTTCTCAACTGCAAGGATATTTTGTAGCATGAGAGAAAATGAATGATCAAGAGAAGCGCACATCTGGTCTGGCAAAACTTCAATTTTCGACGCAATGCAAGTAAAAAGAAGAGATGAATGCCTAATTTGATCGTGTTTCAAAAAGAATGTAAGCAGACCATATCAAAATCAATCATAATATCCATTATTTTGTTTAAATGTGCATTACAAAGGACGTTAATGCAGTAAATAGCTGTTGTAAGACATTGCTTGAACATTTTTTTCATATCGACCCAAAGGGAGAACAAGAACACTGCTTGCTCGTAAACTGTTTCTCTTCAGGGTTTTACAAAACAGTTGCCGACTGCCTGAGTCATTATCTCCGGCAGCATTTCCTAACGTCACATAAGGATCTACATTCTTTTTGTTTATAGTCATTTTTGCAAAAGATGCCACACGAAAGTTGTCAAGAAACCTTTTGACATGAGTAAATGCAGCCATTGTCAACACATACCCTGTGCATCACCTTCAAATTGTATTTTTTTTAGTTCCAAGTTCCTCCAGTACGAAAGAAATTGTTCGAAAAAAGTAGTCTGTTGAGACTGCTTATGACCGCAATATACGCATCTAATCATCCTTTTCGATCGTTATTAGATATGTCTTACAAATTAAGACGTCTAAAAATTTGTATATAAAGGTAATGGTGACTACATAAAGTAATTCCCGCGGTCTTCTTATTGTTCATAGAATTCAGAACAGCAAAAGTGTCAGACGCGGCCTCAAATAATTTTAAAAATTGTTTTTGTAGTCAGAACCCCAAGAATCGAGGGTATCAACATGGCAATAAAGGATCTTAACAACAAAAGTGAAAATTGCTAACCCCAACAATGGAGAGGGTCAAATATATTGAAGGTAGGCATAACATTTTACTAATTGGATCTTTCACACACTGGCATCAGGTTTCTTCCACACATTACAGCAGTTTATAATAACAAGTTACATGTCGAAAAGATTTCGCAGACCAGTACTACTGATGGGGGAGTATGACTAAACTATACATGTTGGCCTATCTAAGGTCAGCTAACTGTATGTCATTTCAAAGTGTTTGTACATACAACATCTGCTAAGTAGACGTTAAACATAGGTCCACACATTTGAGCCACAGACTATGTGACCGTTTGATTGGAACAGCAGAAATGTCCATGTTTCGTCAAATAACAAGCCAGACCAATTAGAATTTTGAAACGAAAAATTTTACGCAATTCCCAGACAAATGCTAAAAACATTTATTCCTAAGCTTTTCAACCATATCTACCAAAATTGCACTATATATTATAACATGGCGGTATCTTCAGGGAACATCATTATAGAGTATTCAGGAAAAAAGTGATCTTGAAAACAAATTAGCGTCAGATGTATAGGTATGATGCAGGTTTTTAGTTATATTATTTACTGAATCACGAAAAGTGCTGTTCTAAAAAGACCCTTAATGTCACTCCTTTGTAACCGTACCCACTCACTTAATATTTTATAAATAGAATGCCTACAAAACGTGTGGAACTGAACTTGTGGCAATTAATGTGTAATATATGTGATTTCTTATGAAAATGTAAACGCCCTCTATTTCAGAATAATATTAAAAAAAACAAACCGGTCGAGGTAAACTCAAGGTCTACCGCGCAAGTAATAGACTGGTCATAAACTGCATTCCTTAATGAATGCACCCAAGTGCATATAATTAGAAATCAAAATGTCGTGAAAATACTGAAATACGGAAACAAGAGTGCCTATACATCTTAGTTTTGGTGGAAACTCTCTCACAGATGCAGATTTAATTTTGTTCACTGATAAACCTTTTAAAACTGCCAGAAACTTTATTTGTGTTCTGTAATTTTATTATCAATTTTGGACTATTTAGGTGTCCGCGATCATCTATTTTGACCAACGCGTGCCCGAAGAATAATCAGGTACGGTTTCCAGTCGTAATGTTCAATGTGAGTGGAAAGAAGCCTCAATGTAAGTGAATATGGTGAGAGAATCAGATGCCTCCGTTTATAGATAAATTTTTATGCTCCTCAAAAAACTCCTCATATCATTTAGGCCCTCAAATAATTTTGTACGATACCCTCGTGATGAGCTCTAGTGCGCATTTGATCAAAAACGCAAGCATGAGCTAGCAGTCAATGCGTTAGATAATGATAATTCCGAACAAAAACAAAAAAATATAAGATGTTAAAATACCTATATTGATTACTTTAGCCGCTTTCAAAAGGCTGCTTTAAACCAGTGATGTTAACGTTTTTCAGAACGCAATTTTCTAGGTTCGTAAAATAGTACAAATTCAATTTCATATATATTGCAGGAAAAAGCTGTATCCAGACTTTAATGACTGGTGTATGGAGCGAAATCAAAGCAGCTTTTCGATTAAAATCTTCGAAAACTTGAAATTGACTTGCTTTGTCCACCGATTCAAGAATATGATCAAGACATCGGGCAAATTCAGCCAAAACCGCGTGCTCCTTGGCAACACTGGACTCATTCTTCTCTTCAGCTTCGTAAAGCTGAGCCAGCATACACGAACAAGATACTTCGATAACTTCTGGTGTGATACAAGCATTAAATAACCTGTGCAAATTATTTACGGATAAAAACATCTTACGGTTGCATGCAGTTAAGGGAAGACTGTTCAGAACTCTGCGAAAAGGATATGTTAAACGGCTGCTTGTTGCGTCCATCCAGTAAACCTTGCCTCAAAGAGCAGGCTAAAACATTATAACTGAACATTTCTTACTTTAACGCACCCTTTCGACCATTAGGCTTGCCGAATACAGCCTGAGGAATATTTTGTCTTGAAAATTCATCGAAATTCCTGCATCCTTGACATCGGCAAAGGTCAGAGCAGCTGATTTTTGCCTAATACACGAAATAAATAAGCATTTTCTTGCCTCATAACACTCGCAGTAATTTTTAAGACAATTTGAGCGTTTACAATTGCAACCCTTGGAATGCTTTCTTTCGGAAGATCCTGAAAACGTCTAAAGAAACGAGCATATTACCTATTTTCGGATAAAAAGCATAAGGGTTTCTTTCGAGTGTCAGCTTAATTGCCTTATTGCGCTCATTCTCAAAGAGAATATTGTTCATACAGTTGGAACAATTACACCCATTACAGGCCTGTCCCCTCGCAAAACATTCACAGTATAACTTTAAACAGTGCGATTTTGCACAGTTGCAAGCTTTTCGACCATTTTTATGCTGTTGAACGGATAAATTCCGTTGCTGGTATAAGTCAACCTCATTAAATGCAGCGTCCTTTCCAGTAGAATCTAAGTCAATCAACGCCTGTATAACGGCGGCCTGAGTTTGGCAGTCAATCTGATAGGCGCTTTGAGTCTTTGGAAAATGCTTGAGTATCTGAAGGAACTTCGCAAACTGGGATTGAGTTTTGGGTGTTGGACTGTACAATATCTGCATCATCAACATACATTTTCAACAGAACATTAAAGTCCGCTCCATAAGCAGTTAACGTTTTTATGGGTTTAAACAATTAGTGTTATTAACTGTCATTCAAGATGATAGGAAATAAATATTTGCCTGTTAAACCGCATAAGGTTCAATAATATATCTTTGATTCCTATTTTTATATTGAGTGGTTCAGTTTTAATTGCTCAGGCAGTGTTGCATGTCCAATAGGATGTGTGACAAGTCCAGAGAACGCTACCATTTCAATAGGGGATAAAATTAAACTAATCATTGGTGAAGTAAATTATGAAAGATTAAGTAACATGGTTATATCTGAAACCATCTCATCTCTTAACGACAGAGTTCATGCATGCTAAATTATGAAAACCTTGTTGGTATCTAAAGATAACATAAAGATTCATCAGCATAACAGATAAGGAATAAAATCATATAAGATAAAGGAGGAGCTTTATGGTTACCAGGCGGTACCAAATGTCTTGCTGCACCAAAAGAACACCTGTTGTAGGACGGAATACGATACGCAGTCAGTTTACATAATCATATGTTAGTCTTAAAATGTGCTCTGATGCTTCATTTGGACGATAAGAACATTTGAAGAAATATGTTACTAGATGAGTTTGTTCAAGTCAATAAACTATAACTAAATAAAAGGGCAAGGGATTTCAGATACAAATAAGCAAAGCCAGACTCGATCTATATCCCGGTGGTACACACAGATCCTAGTTTTAGTTGAAGTCATACGTTGAATTAGTGTATTCAGACACTAGTATGAATCACAACAGAGTTCTAGTGGACCATAATCAACCATCTATCTCTAGAAATTCCGAGTGCCCTGTTGCACAAAATTTGTTCACGAAACTATGGATACCACATTGTAAAGTCTTAAGTAATATTCGCTGATAAGGTATGCTATCAAACGCCTTCTTGAATTTGTAGAAAATGACATCAAGTGGACGGTCATTTTCTATGGAATTTTGCCCATGTTACTTGCGAGACATGAGTGATTTCGGCCAATGACATACTTGGCAGTACTTAGAAGCTTTTGTGCTCCAGATAGGTCATTAAATGTGTCTTTATAATTCGTTCCAGGACCGTACACAAAATGCATTTTAAAGAAAAAGGAAGGTAGTTTTCCGGCTCCAGTCTCTACGCTCCTTTGTAGGTCGGAGCGATAAGCGCATTACTCTATGCCTGCTGCAGATTACCTTCTTTAATGGACGTTAAGAATGCATCGACACTGGCCCATACAGTACGTCGGTCACTTTTTGAATGTCAAATGATTAATTTTAACTGGATCGGGGATTTGTCAGAATTAAAGTGTAATAATTTTGTCCTGAAGTGCTATCCTTTCCGATTTTTGTGTAACCCTGTGTGGAGGAGCGGAAAAGGATTTATTTCATGAGCGAATACTGACTTAAAAATTAAGAAGACCGACGCTTTCGTTTCGTCATCCATCTCCAGTACTCTTTTTGGGACCGCTGCGATGTTATCGGTGTCGATGCAACAACGATAGCTTTTGTTCTATATTATGCAGTATATTTCAAGGGGTAAAGGCAATGCTTTTGATGACCAAATTGAAATTAAAATAACCACTGCCTATTTATGGTTCATATAAAGTTGTTAACATAGAAAATGTTGCTGAGTTTCAAATGATTCTTCGCGGTTCAAGGCAAAAATTTGTGAAAAACAAAACAACCAGAAAGATTTTAAAAGGCTTGCTTTACGAAGTCCTGTTGTGAGAGTCAGCTTTTGCCAATTATTATGTTCTCAAGTCTTTTTTTGAAATCATACGTGATGCCAACGGTAACCGTCTCACTTGGTAGTGAGTTCCGAGGTCGTACCCTTCGTTGGCTGTGCAAACGTTTTCGGATGTAGATCGTGTGCGTTCTGTTCTGACCTTGTGCGAATTACTACGCAAGAGAGTTGTGCATGTAAACTCGAAAATATCCTTCGGTCTCGGTGAGGAACCATACCCATGGATATTCTGGACTGTCCGGAGCAGGCTACCTCGCAAGTATATGTAAGACAGGGAAAAATGTCAAGCTATTGAAACCTGCCAGGGTACGGTCAAATCTTTAAGACCGTCAAAATCCTTTCTTAGCATTCGTTGCACCTGTTTGACGAAGTCAACATCTTCCTTCGTCTACAGTGTCCAGACTGACTTTCCGTAATCTAGCGGTGGTCTCACGAAGAAGCCAAAAATTTTCCGAAGAGGACAGGTGGGAATATTTTAAATGCACATCTGTTCCAGTTTAACGTACTAGTTGCCTTCTGGACCGCTTTATTACAAGGTTCTGACCGCATCAAGTTCACTATGGTCAACATGCCTACATTTCTGTGCCTTTCTACTTCTTTGACTACAGTGCCATTAATAAACTACTGGTGTTTCGAAATAATTTTCGACCGGTGTTAATGTGAAGGGCGACACAGATGGATATATTAAACTTAAGAGGCCACCTAGTCGACTAGACAATGAGTTGTCGATATTCGATTGTAACCTTTTCGTCGTCAGTGCAGCTGACTTTAGCCCATATTTTATACCAAAAACAAACATGACAGCTTCAAAGTCTAAGTTGTTTGGCAGTCGTTCACGCAGAGTGGGAGGAGTATCAGGCCCAAAACAGAACCTTGTTCAATGCAACTTTTCACTTTTGCCCATTTTCGAAGTATAATTTCCTACAAGAACACTCGATATTCTGAAGTAAAAGAAAATCCTTAAAAATTTGAACATTCTTCCTCAAATTCCAACTTCCTAAACCTTCCGTAAAAGTAGCCTGTGTGGTACGCTATCAAAGAACACATTTATGTTAAAAATATAACATCTACTGGATAAACCCTGAACAAAGCCTCTATGCACTCGTATGGCGAGCAAAGAGCCCTCGTGAGTTAAGAGCGTGAAGAACGAAAGACGTGTTAGACATCGCATTATACTTTTTCACCGATAGCTTATTAAATACCTCCTGATAACATGCTTCATTATTTTACACGTGATACATATTGAAGTGGCGACGGTTTGTCCCACAGTCAAGTCGCAAACTGCCCTTTTAGACCAGGAGGATGAATGCACACTTCCATTCTTCCGGAAGTTGGCCTTCTTCAAAAGAATTTTCAAATATATTGGACAGTGGTTCACGCAGTTCGTTCGCAAGTCTTCGAAGTGCTAGATTAGGAATTATATCCTAACTAGGAGATTCGAAAGGCTTCAGTTGGAGTAATGCCATCCCAACTATGGCCGATGAATTGTGTAGTTCCTCTACTGAGGAGGACGAAGAGAGCAGAGGAGGGGAGAAATTCCTTGATAAACGGAGGGAATAGCAGCAAATGATTAGGACTCTCGAGTGAAGACGGACTGAAACAAATTTGAAATATGGGCTGCTTTAACGTGGTCCTCGGTCTCCAGTTTTGCGACTGCAGACATAAAGACAGGTATCAGTTTCCGAGTTATCTTAGTACGCCATAGGTAGCCATTTAGCATTTTGAGGTGATAAAACGATTTTCACAGTATATTCAGTTGGAATATACTTCGCAACATAACAGTTTCACTTTCACAAATGTTGCGCTGGAGCTTATATTCCGGTAAGTGCACATTTTATTTTATTTATTTATTGCCAGTTTACAGGCAAGGTCAAAAATATATATACAGTAGAGGGTCAAGTTGACACCAGCAGGTATGTCAGCGAGCGGCTGTTTGCTGTCGACGGAGAAATAAGCCGATTGAGGTCTGCAGAGCCAGCAATATTGCCCTCAGCATGAAGTCCGGCACAGGATTCAGAGTCCGTGAACACCAACAGAACCAAAGAGATTTTCCACAGAGTCAGAATCCAAAGGTTTTGGAAGGTGTCCTGAATGTAGAAAACTAGTGACAGCTCGCGTAAACAAGGGATAGCTTTGCTGAATTTTGATACTTCTGGGTAGCTTATTCCAGATTGCTATAGCGTTTACCGAAAAAAACTGTCGGTATCTAACTGTGCGTGCCAAAGGAAGAAGTAAAACTACATCTCGATGACTGGTGCGCCGACAGTGGTAGAGGTGCCTCAGAGATGTAAGGGGGTTAAATTTACAACTTTTTAAAAGTTTAAACAGTAAAAATAGTCCTTTCTGTAATCTGCGAACCAAAGCGGGTCAAGGCTTTTTAGCGCACAGCGTTGTTGGTAGGACAGGTTTCGGTGTTGTGAATAGAAAACGCTTTTTTAAAGATGTGCTGGACTTATTCTATCTTCTTGCGTTCACTAGCGTGTAGAAGGCTAAATAGAAACGAGCAGTATTCCAGACTAGGCCTGACATACATTTTATAGAGGCTGATTCTAATTTTAACGGTTTTAAAATTTCTGAGAATAAACCCAGTAGTTTGGCGTGCTTTCGAGACAATCAGGGCGCAGTGCTCTGACAGACTACTTGAATATGATATGCCCGGATCCTTTATAACTCCGGGCACATTTAGGTCGTGACCCTCTATGCTTAGGTGGGGCTGATGGTTGTCACCAATAACCAGAAAGGAGCACTTGTGCCAAGAAAGTGAAAGGCGCCATGTGAGACACCACTGAGCGAAGGCCTGAAGATCCTTTTTTAACAGCTCAAGCACGATGTTACGATCGACCGGTTTATATCGATAGGCAACTTTTAAATCGTCAGCGTGCATAAAGGGCCTACCATACTGAAAACAATCAGGAACATCGTTGACAAAGAGGAAAAATAGAAGCGGGCCGAGCACGCTGCACTGAATAACTCCGCTCCTCACATGCGTGGGGTTGGAGATAACATCAGAAATTTTAACCCGTTGTGCGCGAGCATGCAAATAGGAGGACATTAAGTTCAGAAGCTTGTTACCTATGCCGAAGGAGGCAAGTTTCAACAGTATGAGATCATGGTCAACACGATCAAAAGCCTTCATGAAATGGAAGTAAACGGCGTAAATTTCAAAACCACTGTCTATAGATTGTAGCACATGATGAAAAAAAGAGAGCAAGCAAGTGTCACAAGACCTTTTTTGAGAAAACCATGCTGAACCGCATTAAGTAGGTTATTCTCTGCTAGGTGACAAATCATCTTGCCTTTGATCAAGGTCTCGAAGATCTTCGAGACTGCTGGTAGTGTATTTATTGGCCTAAAAACGTCAAATGACGTAGGTTGGACGTTTTTGGGAATAGGCGGTATGTGCGATTCCTTCCGTAAAATAGGGAAAGTTTCACTTTCAAGAGCAAGATTAAATATCTTATACAGACGGGACGGAAATATATAGTTTGCATACGCCTTTAGAACGCTGACCGGGACGCCATCTGGTCCTGGACTGTAAGATTGAAGAAAACGCCGAATGGCTACGGTCACGTCCCTGAGGGTAAAAGTTATGGTTTCGAGGACGTTACCGGTCTAAACCCGTCTTTAAGTACGGGGTGCTGCGTTTTAATCTGCGGTTTTACTGTGCGCGAGTAGAGCTTCACAACATTTAACGAAGGGTTTTCGGTAAAGTTAACCCCATCAGCTTGTCGTTTTTTGGTCAGATAGCCTCTTAACCTCTTCAAATATTTTTTTGAATCAAAGGCAGGACGGAAGTTACGTTTTGTAGATGAAAACGACGGGAGAGTATACGCAGGCTACGGCGGAATGATAAATGTAAGTTAACTTCATCCTTTACATTAATTATTTTCTTACGGGGAACAAAACAAGAAATGAGTGGACCTAGAACTTGGTAAAAAGTATCAGTACAAACATTCGCATCCAAAACATACAAAGAAGTGAGTCCAATCGTGGGAATTTAGGTGTGTTAGCAATTCCCTCATATTTGCTGATCTGAAATCACGGAAAAGGCAATATTTTTTGGAAAACGTTTCAGTAGCCTCTAGTTCTAGTGTAGAACGAACTATAGCGTGATCAGAACTCCCAAGTGGATCTAAAGGTGACACTTACAATGGCTGACAAACTTTACAGAAAATAAGATCAAGTACGTTTTATCCTCGGTTGGGGAAATCAACTTCCTGGTCCCACATGCAGGACAGGAAGTTGGAAACCAATGAACTTCAGGAAGATTGAAGTCACCTGCAATCAAGCAGTACTTCAGATTTAAGTCAGCTGATGCGTGAAATGCCTGCGAGAGACAAAGATGGTAATCCTCGCTGGCATTGGGTGGGCGATAGATACTACCAACGAGTAAAGAGTAGTTATCTTTTAGAACTACTCGGAGCCAAAAGCTCTCTTCTACCGCGGTAAATTGGCGATAGTCCAACGGAAGAAATGTAAGGGGTTGCCTAACATAGATACAGCTTCCTCCGCCACGGCCCTCGTGTTGATCATTCCGAATGTAAGCGTAGCCTAGAATAGAGAGTTCGGAGTCGGATACACAGGGTGTTGCCCATATCTCTGTAACTTGCACAATGTCGGGGCGGTGGATGAAAATCAGAGTCTGGAGCAAAGGCATTTTATTAAGCAGAGATCCGGAAATGAGGGCGATTAATTTAAGCAAGCTCGTTTTCGGTTTCTGAAACGGAACAGTTAGGCTGTCAGGGTGACTGCCTTTGGCCAAAAAAATGCTCTTTTCACTTGAACTATCTGTCTTTCCCTTATTTTGAGATTTGCCTCGCCATTGGTCTTTCGTGTTTCCTGTTCTATTATTAGCTGTCGCATTTTCATTCGCTCTTTCAGCCCATATTCCGGTTGAAAAAACACTTCAGAATGCGGACCCTGCAGGGTTTATTTTCTCTGTAGCAGGAGCTGTGCCTGTGCTTCGTTTTCCAAGATGATTTTAAGAGGTCTTAGTCGAGGATTTAAATCGGGTGTTGACAGAGCCTTCCGTATTTTACATGCCTTGAGAATATGAATGGACACGCCGTCCGTTAGCAGCGTTTTTGCATACAATTGAAGGAGTTCCAAGTCATGTTTACCTCACTACTTTAGAATAATTGAAGCTGACTCTTGGACACCTTTAATGACTACATTCTGTTTTCAACTCAATCGAGGGCCCGTTTGTAACTTAGATCATTCAGCTGAGTCAGTACTGGTAACCATTTCACTTGGCTCGATAGGTCCAGATGAACCGGGTGTTGGGCAGGCTGGAGCCAAATCTGTGCACGAATTGGTCTTCTTAGACCTTTTTCTCTTTGGCTTTACAAACTCACCAACCTCTTCAACATCGCATGCTGGTGCAACGTCCAGCAGCGATGTGGCTCTAGGTTGTAAGGCCAGATTATTGCCAATGCTGCCTGAGCTTAGCGATGGTGGTGTGGAGCAAGGACTAGATGGGACATCCTTTCGAACTAGCGAACCGTCCTCTTGTTTACTGGGTTCGGTAAACGCGATGGCTTTTATGCGTGTATTAGGTAAGCTTGAAGAGGCTATACATGCATACGAATTTTGTTTTGCGGTAGGTTTTTTACGGACAGGAGCTTTTTTAACAGGTGAACAAGAAATAGATTTTTTAAAGTTCTATATTTCTTGCCTTAGATTGTCTACCTCCTGCTCCATCCCTAAGAATTTCTGTAATAGGCTGAAACAGCCCATACCATTTTCATCTTCGTAAGCTACATTTACTGAGCTTACTAGACTTTTTGCCCCTTTAGTGGGAGGTGAACAATTAGTAGAATAAGGATAGTTGCAACTACTCTCTGCTAGTCTATTAATTCCCTGACCAAATCCCCTGCCAATATGACCGGATGGTTAGAGTCGTCGATAGACGGTCCTACACGATTTTGCGGTGCATGTGCGAAACTAAGTCGTGAACAAATTTTTCGTGGAAATAAACTTAAGGCACCTGCGTTTTGCATACAATGGGGATACAGAGCCAATAAAATTTAGGATAGAATCGCCACAAAATTAACAGAGAGTCGGTTAGGATATTCAACAATAAGAATATGAAAATATAAAGACTCAGCCTTTGGTTTAAGTCCCTTCCGTGATTGAAAGCAGATGCGGGGAGCACACAGCCAGTATGAGTTGCAGAAATCAGCAAAGATCGAGGCGATTAATTCCAGTTGAGATAAATCCTGGGGCAGGGAAGAATCCTCAGCAGTAGAATTTTTTGCCTTGGAATCCTTACGTCCAAGTCGCAATTTACGAACTCAGGGGAATATATAGACAATTCTTTAATAATTTCCCAGCACCGTGTCTTCTACACTGAGGTAGAGACTAAAAACTCGTAGGCTCGAGGGACTTGAAATTCGAAACCGGAGCTGATTAGTCAGTTATGCCTCCAAAAGCGATTTAGTTTTCTGTACTAGGCCTGCAAGTTCAAGTCTATACATTTTGTGCGGTTTGCGATAGTCTTTCTTCACCGAGGATAGTTGAAGTAGGTAATTTCTTTTAGTAATGAGCTAAATTTCCTCCAATGGTCATTTGCTCCACCACGCAGCTCTGTTTACCAGAATAGCTCTGACGTCCCTCTTCTTAAAAGTGGATGGTTACACTTCCAAATGCTTCTTTCCAAACTACCTTGAAAAGTTTGCTTGGAAAACAATTAGTACTCTGAGCAGAGCGTAATGTGGTCGCACGACTCTAGTGCGACCGATTCTGTTTGTGGATTCGGAATAACTGCCATTGTTATTAACTTAATAATAACAATTAACTATGATTGATTTGAAGCCAATTGCTGTGTGAAATCGGCATGGTCTTCAGTCCACATCCAACGGGTAGACGGAAAACAAGGAGCATAAACAAGCATCCAATTATTTCATGGAGTAGTGCAGGGACATTCCATATCCTATTGATTTGGGAAGGCAATATCATTATTATTCGTTGAGGGAAGAATTCAGAATGAAGATTCCGGCCGGAAATATTCACGTTCCTATCTCATAAAATGTTAACCGAAATTCCGACATGCGTTTTTTGACTCGAAAGGATGACTTAAGTAGGGTTATAATATTAATTATCATGGAGAAAATTCAGGATATTTCAGTCACCTTTAGGATACCCGCTTTTGTACGAGCTCCTTTCTAGCCACCTGCAAAAACTACATTCGGCAAAACATGGTTAATTATCATGTAGCAACTTCGCCTATTAATTTCCATGCCCTTAGAAATTCAAACATATTTTATAGAAAACGATCGCGAAATATCATTAATTTCACTCATTTATCAACAAATTACGTCATCTACAACACTGGGCGTAAAGGAAAGGTATCATTATTTTTTAAAACTTTTTCTACTTATGAGACTTTTGAGACCGTAAAATATCAACTCATAAAGCATCGTACCTGTTCATATCTGCATTTTGCTTATAAGGTATAAAACATCTTTCGAACCTACGGGAAAAGTTTATCGGAATACATAGCGTCTTCCTAATAGCATAGACGTATGCAATTTCTAATAGACTGAACGTCTATAGCATTAACTTTGAAAAGCTAAAATGTGAGTATAACAGCCAGTCGAGTTCAAAATGATTCTCGCATTGAAACATGTTTTCCTTAACCGTAAGCTTTCCTTTTGTCAAGTGTAACTTTGCAGAAGATATATTTATATTTTAAATGAATGCCAGTAAGAACGCTTTTGTGCGTGTTTTCCATAAAATAAAGTTGAGTTTTTAAGGACATCGAAAATCAATGGAGGAAACGTCATACTAATAAAGCAATCATTTTGTACAGTGTAGTTCATGCTGACGCTCGGCATGTAGCTCATTCGAAATCCGGTATACTGATTTGACTCAAATAACTTGGGGATTTTCTGCAAGATAGGAAATATTTCAACCCTTCTAACGCCATCTTATTGATTCCCAAAACCCTATCAGGATTGCGATTAACACTTCATGAGGCAGCAAATTTACTCTTTAATGCTGACTTGAACATGCATTTTTCGTTCCAAATGGTGTGCTAACGTTTGAAATGCAGGGAGTTAGAAGGAATGCTCATGACTGATTTGGCAACGTTTGAAGCAGCACGAAACTACGTGTTCTTTCTGGGGGATATTTGACAGTGCTGCTGAAGTTTTACCTGGTAACCTCTGTCTGATCGACTAAACGCCTATAAAGGACAGCTATCTACATTCGGAACAGCAATGAATTAAAAGAATGGGTCACGCAATCAATTCAATTCACATATATATGCGACTGCCCGGTGCAAAAAAAAACAAATAGGCTGAAATTATTTTCGAAAAAAAACAATTTAAAAGTCACGGGATATTGCATAATGGCAAAATCTTCCCCACTCCAAGTACGCTCGAATCACCCACTGGCAGGGCTCTGGAGCCCTAAATTTTGGCTTCTTAATGGGAAACCACCACATGGAGCTCACATGCAGGGGATTATTGAGTTGGACGTCCTTGTATTACCCCAAGTGGTTGTGCTGTCTGTTATGTAGTCAAATGCATACGACAAAGCGGCCTGCACCGACCATTTCTGGTTGCAGGTAGAAATTGCGTTCATTTCATTGCACCTCAAACTCCCAGCCAGGAACAAGGATTGATCAAACGTTCTGGTGAAAGCGAGCCAGAATTTTGCGTAATCACCACACCGAAACTCGAGAACGTTGAGGAAATTTTGGGAATTACCTACTCAAAAGCGGACTAACGAGCAGGCATCACATCCTGTAAACCCTACCAGGGATGAATAATGATGTGATAACTAGATTTTGCCCGTGGTCACAAGGCAACTGCAATTCTTGTGCCCTTCTAACCCCTATCTGCCACTGTCTCAGAGGATGGTTTCGAGCGAGAATCCCAAAATGTTCGGCTGCTAAATATCATGTTCCAGCAATTGCATCTTCCTCTCCTGAACTACTTTCTGGAACTCACCTACGAGGATGTCGGAGTATGGTGCGACTTTGACGCGAGTTCCCGGAGGTCGACAACAAAAAGGTTTTCAAATCAGAGCTCAGAGAAGACAGATTGGGTTGGAACAGCTTTTACTGAGTCGGAGAGCACACATGAGGGTCTGCAAGCAGTTACCATAACTTATTTCTTCAGGCCATCCTTAACTGGTAGCGTGGTAGATGCACTAAACCAACAAGGAAGCCAACTCAGGGCGCAGCGGGTGCTAAGGTGAATGTACTCCATAGCAGTTGCCGCACTTGGGTGGTATGGCGGCAAGCGTGGTTGCAGGCTAACGCCACGCCATCATTTGCGACTGATATCGCATCGGTTCTTATATGCTCTGTCTTAAAACTGGGCAGAGGTGGGTGAGGAACGAGATTAAGTGTGGTAGATGCTGTGCAAGTCTTATATTACTTAAGACTAATTCAAGTGCAAGCTAGCGTTCTTGCGCCACCATGCTGTAGAGCACACGATGGACACCGTCGGATACGACGGTTCAGCTGTCCCTGGTTTCGTGCCCGCCATATAGTTTCTGAGGCCCCAGCGCATGTAGGTCTTTACTCTCTGTCGCATGCAGCCTAGTAGATAATTTTACGTGTTTATTAGCTGGTGCCAAGATGCAGGTGGCTCAAGCAGCGAATTGACAAACGCATGATATGGACAAGAAGAGCACGTAACAAAACGGTGGTGGTCTAAGAAATGGACAAGGGCCTTGAACACGAGTTCCAAGTAAATGCCTAACTTTCTGTTTCGGCATTTAACCAATCATATCGATGAACGCTACTCACTCGTGGACACCGATTAGTCATATTTTTCCAAGTGATTTAACCTATCAGACCGTGCAGTGTGCCAAAAGAAGTGCAGTATTAAAAATACACTGTTGTGGCATAATTATAAAAATAGCAAATACTAGGTCTGCTTTGAAAATGCGGACATTTGAAGAACTCTACTGACTGTAAAACTGTCTTATTCTTATCGGCAAAATTAAAATAAGCCTCCGTCTCCAGTACTTTATGGTGTACCCATCAAGCGTAGTAAAATGCAGGAATGCTTTTAAGCATTTAGCCTTAATGACACCTGCGTCATCTGGGTGCAGATGCCTTCTAATAAGAGGTATTGACAAATTGGTGAAACTGCCAGATCCGGGCTAATAAGTTGAGAGATTAGAAAGGTTCACTAAAACCGGATTACAGAAATTTCGAAGTTGTGGACAGCTTTTTCGACTCACCACTTTCAAAGCATTAAATGCACTTGACAGTTCGACCGTTAATTTCGACGAGGTTTACCGAATGCTTAACAGAAGGGTGGTGCAGGGACGGTGACTTGCGCGTGAATTAGTTTTAAGTGATAAGAGCATTGCGCTGCAGCTACCGCACTCTCTCCTTCTCCCCCACCTTAATCCGGTGTCAAGACAGAGTCAATAAGACCGGAGGTGGGAGAGGGCGCAGGTGGCTGGCGCGTTCAGAGCCGTCCCTGGGTGTACCACCACACCTGACTCGGATCCCACGGAGTGGGAGTGCCATAAAGGCCACATTAAGAAGGAGCCATTGCAGCCTGACTCTCAGTCAGCCAGTCAGCCACTCCACACAAAACACACATTGGGCTGACCAGGCGGTCCGAGTTATCCTGTCAGTTGGCAACCTTCCAAGCCACGGCTTTTAGCACACCCTGATAATTTAAAATGCGTCAGATTGTTTATAGTGATGGTGGGGGTAACAGGCGATCAGTATAGGGATGTGGTGTCTATGATGGTGGGAGTAATGGAATTGATGCCAGGAGTGAGGGTGGGGGAGTCTGAAGGACGGTTGGCAAAATTTGACGAAGAAATTGGAATTGTCGGATTGTTGGTGCATTGCGTCCGAAGATGTCCAACCAGGCCGATTCCCGTGCGGGAAATGCGTTGACAGCGCGGGCATGTTGGCAGGTCCTGGGCATTGGTGGTGTATGCCTGGGGCGCTCGTGACTTTCTTGACGCTCTTTTTGCCTTGGTGGCGGCGATCCGCTTAGCCTCATAGATTCCTGAACCAGTCTTCACGGATCTTCTCCATGCCGGTCTATCCTGGGCGAGGTGCTCCCAGGTCGCCGGGTTTATTTGCAGTTTCTTCAGTGATTTCTTCAAAGTGTCCTTGTAGCGTCGTTTTTGACCTCCAGGCCGGCGAGAACCCGTAGCAACATCTCTGTAGAAAAGTCGTTTGGGTAGTCGCTCGTCGTCCATTCTTACCAGGTGGCCGCTCCATCGCAGTTGCACTTGCCTCAGCATGGCGTGGATGCTGAGGATTCCGGCCCACTCCAGGACTTCCGTGTCCGGGATCCTGTCTTGCCATTTCAGCTTCAGTATCCTGCAGAGGCAGCTGAGATAAAAGTGGTTCAGCTTCCTGGCTTGGTTCGAGTAGATGACCCAGGTCTCCGCTCCGTAAAGTAGTGTCGTCAAGACGACGGCCTCGAACATCTTCAGTTTGGTTTTCAGGTGAATACCGTGGCGATTCTACACGGAGGCATGCAGCCGGTCGAAGGCCTGACTAGCTTTGAAGATCCGTTGGGAAACTACGTCATCGATTCTTGCGTTGCGTGACAGTGCGCTTCCTAGATAAGCGAAGGTTTCCACGTTTTTGAGTTGAGCACCGTTGACATTGATTCGAGGAGCATTGTATTCCGCGCTGGGTGGCTGATGGTGCATGACAACCGTTTTGGCTGTACTGATTGTTAATCAAAAATCGGCGCAGCCTGCGGCGAAGAGGTCCATGCTCCTTTGCATGTCCTCCTCCGTCACGGTTTTAAGGGCGCAGTCGTCCACGAAGAGCAAGTCATGAACTGTACAAGTAGACACGTGCGTTGAAGCCTGCATACGCCGACTGTTAAGAAGGTGCCCGTCAGTTCTGTAGGCGATGCGGATCCCAGGCTGTTCATAACGGTAGGCGTCCATCAGCATAGCCGAGAACATGAGACTGAAGAGGGTGGGGGCCAGTACGCAGCCCTGCTTTACTCCGTTGGTCACTGCGAATGCTTCGGATACAGTCCTGTTGTCAGTGACGCGCGCCGTCATCCCGTCATGAAGCTGACGCACCATTTGCGTGAACCGCTCAGGACAGCCAAATTTCAGCATGAATCTCCACAGTCCGTCGCGATTCACCTTGTCCACGAAGATAGTGTATAAGTGAGTTCGAATCTCCTGGTACTTCTCTTGTAGCTGGCGGGCAGCAAAGATCATATCGGTTGTCCCGCGATGTCGGTGGAAGCCACATTGGCTTTCCGGGAGCAGGCCCTGCTCTAGGTGACCGTTCAGAAGATTGAGAAGGATACGGGCGAAGATCTTCCCGGCGATGTTGAGCAATGATTTGCCTCTGTGATTATAACAGAGTTGTCGGTTAACCTTCCGCTTGTAGAGATGGACGATGGTCGCGTCTTTGAAATCCTAAGGAGCTTGTGCTTGGCGCCACATCTCCTGGAAGAGAGTTGTGAGTTCTGCCATCAGCAGGGCCCACGTGCTTGTAGACTTCCGGTGGGATTGCGTTGAATCTCGGTGCTTTACCGCTAGAAATCTGCTGCACGGCCCGGATGGTTTCTGGTAGGAAGGCGGCAGATCCAGGTCCTTTTTCATGTCCACTTGAGGGAGCATCGAAGATGGCTGATGACCAGTCCTGGTTTTGACGGCGTGGGCATCCAAGGACTTCGAGAGCGGTGGACTGGATGACATTTCGCAGTTGACACCATCGTGTTTCCACGTTGGCATTACTATCTGCAGCATGCAGGTCCTCCAGTTTCTCGGTTATTTGGTTGCTGAAATCAAAACAGTGAGCAGGCAAATTTAAATAAAATAGTATTTAACTTACATGGCGGCCTCTTACCTTGGGGCCTTCGTCGGGGTTGCAGTCGGAGCCTCATCTGGGAGATGACTAGGCGGTGATCTGTCCAACCATCGGCATCGCGGATCATCTTGGTTACCAGCACGTCCTGTCAATCTCGCCTCCGGACGAGAACATAGTCCAGCAGATGCCAGCGCCGCGACCGAGGGTGCATCCACGTGGCCTACTCCCGCGTCGGAAGGCGGAAGAGGGTGTTGGTCAGCAGGAGACGGTGTTCCGCACACGTGCGCAGAAGAAGGAGACCGTTATCGTTACAGCTACCGAGACCGTTGGGACCCAGCACTCCCTGACAGGCAGCGTGGTCCGTCCCGACGCGGGCGTTGAAGTCACTAAGGACAATTACCTTGTCCTCTTTTGGCACAGTCACCAGCAGGGCGTGCAGGTCCTCGTAGAATTCGTCCTTCGCCGCATCAGAGCTCACCATTGCGGGAGCGTTCGCGCTTATCAGGTTGGCGAACTGGTCTCTCCGAAGAGGCAGGTGGAGGCTCATCAGGCGATCATTGATACCCTGGGGTATACAGGGCAGACGTCCCACGTTGTCGTTCCGGATGGAAAAGGCAACACCAACGTCACGTCACTCTGCCTTTGACCAGCCGCTCCAGAGGAAGGTGTAGCCGGCGCCCACCTCCTCCAGCTGACCCTGCTCAGAGAATCGGACCTCGCTCAGATCAGCAATGTGCACCTTATAGCGCGCCAGTTCCCGAGCGACTAGCGCCGTCCTCCGTTCTGGCCGGTTGCTCCTAGGATTGTCTAAAAGGGACCGAACATTCCAGGCTGCTAGTGTGAGTTGACTCACCCGAGCAGCCTGGAAGGTTTGGCGTGGGGGTGGGGACGGGGGGTATTGTTGTTTGTTTGAGGTTTACAACCGCGTATTTTGCCATCTGCAGCCGCGGCCGGCTGCAGAAGACGTGATACCCAGCATTTGTTAGGGCACCTTTTCTAGCCCCTTCCTCCGCGAGGAGGTAAGCAGTGCTGTCCCTAAATAGGGCTGCTCAGCCATCCCAGACGGCTGCTGAACTCCACTATGGATCATGGTTTTGTTTAAGTGGGAGAACGACCCGAGTTAGCCGGAACCGCCTACGAGGTTGCTGTCACCTCCACCGTAGGGCTTTTTGAGAGGGGGGAGGTGGGAAGTTCGGGAGTCAGACATACCGGGTGTGGAGGCACACAAAACACCGGAGACCCTCACCTGGTTTAGCCCGCTGGTCATGGTGGTTGCCCGGGGTGTGGCCGCTAGGAAGAACCCAACGTCGGGGAGCCACAGGTGAGAGTTGGGTACCAGTTAGAGGCGGCCACAGGAGCATTCACCACATGTACGAGACAAATTGTGCGACCAAATACTACCTGTGTGATGCTACCCCTAACTAGTACCCCTACACCCAACTGCGTCCCCCAATCACTTAAAGACTTCAGATAGTCATAATAGTTCACTATGATTCCATGAAGACCACCTTTACCGTAGACGATTCCATCGATCTTGAGAAACACTAAACACCATGGACGCGTTACTAATTGAGAGCATTGGGGGAAGGGAGTTCAATAAAACGGTCACTCTTTGCCCTGAGATGGTTTCTTATGAACAATAATTGGCAAACTGAGGAGAAAAAGTTAAATAAACGTATCTTGCTGGAAAGGACAGCATTGCCGACCCACTTTCCAACAGAATAGTTATCCATTGTTTGTATACCCCTCGTATTGAACACATTCTTGACCCAATCGCGGCTACAGACCTGGTAAGGTGCCAATACTGGGGTTTGGTACTCGATCATACCACCTTCGACTACCTCTTTCGATGTTTCTGGATTTTCAGCAAAACTATGACAGGTTCCTTAAAGTACAAGCTCAGAAAGTGGTACGATTCGGTCACTTTTGCCGATTAATTTGCCACCTTTTCCGGTAACCGCAATAAATAAAATACTTTTCTTGCTGATGTACTGGGTACTGTTATGCTTGTCTTTGTAATAGTTTGTCATTCGAACTTTCAGGTTAAAATTTCGCTGCAAAGGATCGAGAGTACAAGGCATTTTCCTGGCGGCTTCACTTTCATCAAACAAATTTCAGAGACCGGTGGTGTATTTTCCATTATAAAGCAGATATCGAACTGCTCAAAGGTGTTGCTACCTAAACAAGTCTGATTAAATTATTTTTACGAAATGCTAATTTAACGAACTTTAAGATACTGTTTTGCATTTGGGCAAAACAATGTGTGTCGGGGCCTTAAATTAAAAGAGTGAGTTGGAATTGTGAAGGACTCTTTGTGATTTTTCTGACTTTAATTGTTTCAGATGCCCAAAACTTTGAGAGTGAAACAAAATCACTTTTTTCACGATTGCTTTCTAACGCATTTGTCTAAACTAAAAAGTGTAAAAAGTACATGTTAACGTCATGCAAAATATCAGGGTTTACAGAGTTTTCAAGTAAATGCCATTATTCCGAAACCCATTTTCATCCGCTGTAAACGAAGATAAAAAGTAGGGGCTTTTTTCAAACTTCACTGCTTCAACTAAGAAATACAATTTTTGCCATAACTTCATAGTTATTCGAGCAAGCATCTATTTCACATGAATTAATTTTTCTCTTGATTTTCTGAACCATTAAGAAATTTCTACATAAGCTGGCATATAAACAAATATAATGTACACAATAAACTCTGTAAATGTAAAATTCTGTTATAATTTTTATTTGAATGTTGGCGTTTAATCGTAAAGACTTATCCGCACCAGTGCGACCTATTATACATGGATCTAAACGTAGGATACAACGGAAGCGAATATGCGACTCTTAGAGTCTTGTTTAAAACGAGTTTCAAGCGTGATCACTGGGCCTTTATGTTTATAAGCCTGAGCTTTTGGTCTCGTTAAGAAGGCCATTATCAGAGACTTGAAGAGGAAAAACGACAAATGAGTAGTTTTTATATCCAGAAAAAGAGGAAGAGAGATATTAGGGGTGGAATTTACGAATATTGTTACATTTCTACGGTCTCTCATGATGCCTTCTTTACGAGACCAAAAGCTCAGCCTCATACACCTATTGTAACAATGACCACAGGTTCATCCTTTTTGCAAAAAGAATCTGGGGCTTGCATATGGATGGTAATGTCCATTGAGTTCCCGAGTGTCCTTGAAATGTCAGTGAATGCTTTTTTTTTATTTTCAGTGTTGTCCTCTGCTATGTGTCCATAAAAACCTTTGTAATAAGATATTCATCAAAATCATTTAGTTCTTGGGCATTATTTATATTTCAGCTGGCCACTAGAGTCGCATAAAAGTTTCCTCCAAAAAAGTGAACGTTGAAAATGAAAATCGTTGACTAATAAACTCTTGATCGAGGAAAAATCTCAACTTAGCTACCCCTTGAAAGCATGCTTCTATACGGGATTTTGCTTAGGGATCTTCACTTACTTTACTTTTTTCTTTGGACAGCTTCCTCACTCCTTTGAAAAAAATGATATTTTTTTCTGCAAATGAAATAATGCAAACTTGGGTTGAAATTTGGCTGGCTAACGATGCCGCCATCGCACTAATCACGCTCACCGCAGTCTCCTCATTTTTTCGGGCAGCGTCCACCTGCAAATGTTCAATTTTGAATAAAGTAAGGTCTACAAAAATGGGGTCCACTTGATGGAGAATTTTGCAATGTACATTAGATTTTCTAACTCGTAAACCGTTAACTGAAATTCAACATTTCTTTTCTATCCAAACAATTACTAAAGTATTATGTAATATTGATTATTTGGCATCCTAATTCGAAACATATATTAGTTACAGCAGGGTGTCGACTTTCAAACTATATATATATATATATATATATATATATATATATATGATCACGTCAATCCGCCTAGCAACAGAGGGAATGACTGATCCATGACCGTTGTTGCGTCGCTTATCATGGCAATAAAGAACAACGAGAAGTGAGAACTTAAAAAAGCAGAACAGGAACATGGATTTCGACCTGTCGACGGGTTTTGGCTGCACTTCAGTACCTTTCTTGAAGTTCTTGTAGCAAGTACTCCAACGCGGTACTTTGCGGTTGGAAGAGCCTCAATAATTTACCGGTAAATTTATCACTCATTTTCATGCTGTTTCTTTCCTGATTGCAGTGAATATTGAAGCGGCATTCCGGTAAACTTCGGCTCATGGATGGCTTATGGATGCCCAATCTCTATAATCTGTCTAATTTGTACATGGATTACCATATGCTTATTGTTTATCGGACCCAAATAAGTGTGGCCATTGACTAATGACGACTCAGGCTTTCTGAGTCATTGCGCATTCTTGAACCGCCAGTAGCACTCTCCTATCTACTTAAGGGTTTTTTTCAAATGCCGACGAAGGAGCAAGAACGATGAAGCATACAAATTTTATACAGATGACGATGCCAGGGTACAAAGCATGGACAATCTGGAAGAACGAGAACGCAGTGCTGACCAAGAAGAAAATGACGAAATCTCATCGGACATCGTTAAAATAGTTAAAAAAGTTTCAGAAGAGGAACAAAGAGCTCTAGGACCCATGAAGTAAGTACTATAGGAAGAACCTCGATGTAGTCAATTTCTGGCCGGCAACTATTATTATGCCTTATTTTGTAAGGAAAGGACCCCGTTCTCCAGAAGAAATATTCTCATAGCTGTAGGAAATCCCTCTCTAAAATAATCCAATGTTGCTTCTGTGTATTGGTTAAGCTGCATCCCATATTTTTGTCCATCTTCTAATGTTCTGCCAAGCAACATGAAATTATCGTCTCCATTTTAGGTTCGGTGAAATAGCATGCATGATCTTGCTCTTACTGCTAATTGCACTGTGGGTTACACGGGAACCCGGTGTGCCCGGATGGTCGCGTTTCATGCCAACTTCCAACGATCTCAACTGGCAAGATTGTGCGGTGCGTTCGTTCTAAACATACAGTCTTTCATTTAAACAGCAGTAGGTTTAAAGAGAAGAATTTTGAAGCATCGTATAGCCAGGACGAATTCAAAGCTAGCAAAACGGGCAGTATTTATGAACAAAAAATACTGAACGACTAATTAAAAAATACTTCCTGGGGTTTCATATCATGAATAACGGTCGACGCATAGGTCACAGGATTAATTCACGCAGAAAACGCATTGGCAAATACCAAGGCCATAGATCATAATGCATAAACTAATTGATGAAATTAAGTCATTCATAAATGCCATGTTATAAATTTAAAAAGAGCAGTAACGTAAACAGAGGTGTGTGTGTGTGTGCGATTCACAGGAATGGGTATTTGTTACGGTCTAGATATTCTTCCAAATTCGACCAGTTCCTATCTGTGTAGACTGCTTAAAATGGTTATGAAGACATGATTCTCAAATTTGTTTACAGTCCGATCAGCATTTTTCAGGCAGTGATTCAACCAAAACCAGGCTAGTCTAATGGCAGGTCTCTTGCCTGCCCTAATAGTAGCATGCTGCTCTCAGGATGTTGTCGTTAATTCTGATCGCAGCCTCCGGGTATTGACGCCGCAAAGTGTGTTGCCAACTGCCTGAGCAACTGCACCGTGTTAAAAATCAGGAGCTATGCTTGTCGTAAGGTTGACCCGCGGTGGAAAAGAACCCATAAACCAACAGTAGGTCTCTCATGCTATAACGGCGATGGCTAGCGCGGGGTCCGGCTGAAGTACTAGACCGCCCATCCTTCACCCTATCATTTGGCCAGGCTGGTGAGCACCACTGTATGTGATGATAAATGTTTGCTTTACTCCGGGATGTGTACCGTATTGTAAATAGACTTGGCATTTTCTTGTAGGTACGTGGATGACACGCAACCCAGAGTTCTCTCAAAATTGAACACCTTATGAAGCTATTCTAATTTTGGCCAAAAAAGCTACTTCCCCTTTGCCGGTATACCTATGAGCAGATCAAGGGAACTCCAATGGGCTCCCCAATCTCCGGTTTAGTGGCAGAATTGTTCCTACAAGAGCTGGAAAAGATCGCGTTCACTCGACAGCAGCCTTACTTTTGGCGCCACTACGTAGACGACACATTTTTATCCTGAAGAAGAACATGCTGCAGCATTTCCATGATCACCTTAACTCGATTTTTCCCAGATATACAATTCACGAGGGACGAAGAAAAAGAGCAGCAGCTCCCCTTCCTTGATGTACTCGTCAGGCGACGTCTCAACCGCGAAATAGAAACGGCTGTCTACAGGTAAAGCGACTAACACCACAAAACTTCTCAATTTTCACAGCAACCATCCGTTAGCTCACAAGAAAACGCTGTGTGAGAACACTTTTCAAGCGCATGCAAACTCATTGCAGCAACCCGGTGGAAAAAGAACGTGAGGCCCGTTACCTCCGCGATGATTTTATGTGGAACGGCTATCCTAAGGCGTTCATAAGCCGATGCCTACGTGTTCGACCGCGGAGGACCCAACTAGAACCAACCCTACGGAATGGCATGCGATGCCATATATCAAGAACGTGTCAGAAGCGACCGAGCGCATTGTTGCGGAACTTGGTGTCGGAATCGCACACAGACCCAAAGCTACTTGCGCAGTAAGGTCATGAGAATCAAGGACAGATAAAATCCGAAAAAACAGTCGGGAGTAGTGTATCGCATCCCGTGCCAAAACTGTTCCTGTAAGTACACAGGACAGACTGGACGTACGCTTGGATCGCGCATACACGAGCATTAGCTTGCTGTGAGACAGAGTGACGGTTTATCGCAAGTAGCTGCCCACACCTACGAAACGGGTTACGAGTTTAACTTCGCATCCACGAAGATTATCGCCCAAGAATCGACAACGGGGATGAAATCATGCCCAGTATCAACTCGGGTATGGACAGACATGCCATCCTCGCACTAATTTTGACCTCCCACGATGAACACGAATCCTGCTAAGTATTTTGAACATTTTCTTGTGTGGCAATACTGTCCTATAGTTATTACACACCTTGCGTCTGTGTTACTAATATATCAACTACCGCAGATGATAGGTCCCAGTAAGAATCCGAAACGCCAGGCCGATAAGCAATACGTAAGACGTATGTGGCCCACTAAGCAGGATAAGTAAGACGGAACGCTCCACCCAAATAATAACGGTGAATCTGTGCATAACTCCAGGAAAGGTGAATATTCGTGTGACTCACCCCTTAACAGTAGACCTGACCAAAACTGGTACGGCAGCCTAACTTTTAACGTTAACCGTACCCTTAATAGCAACATTATAATGACTCAGGTTACAGGACTCACTCGTCCCGTTTTACCTTTCGCTCACTCGCACAGATCTCCTGCTAAACATAGTCAGCAGTGCTTTTGGAGGGTTCAGGGGGGGTGTGTATGTGTCGCATCACCCATATCTGCAACTGTCTCACATGCTGGGATCGAGTGCGATTCCGAACCGTCAAGCCAATAAACCTCTTATTCCAGCGACCGCATCTTCTCCTCCTGATGTGTCTCATCGTCGTTGGTCGACGCCTTACGCTGTAAGAAGGAGTTTGTGAGTCGATGGTACAAGTTTTATTTGGTGCCAGGGCTAAAATGAAGGATTTTTGTGAGTATAAGAGAATTTTGACCAGTGTTCTGGTCAGTGTTTTACCAAATCAATTGTTATCTAGTATAGAGACTTGGATTCCTAAGCCGAAATTTTGCAGTTAACGCGAAAACACTAGTTTTCGTCTACTGATCAATCAGATGAACCACCACTATCACGGACATTGACTAAACCGTGCACTGATTGGGCCAAACCATGTGGTTCCCTCAAGTCTGCCTGAAAGTCCACTGGCCGTTCGACCATTCAACTGTTTCATAGGAACAATTAAACATGTATTTTCACATCATGGAACAATTTAACGTTATTGGTGCTTAACCTCACGGAGGAGAAGGGGTCGGTTGAGACATTGGATCCTATACAGATCCTGGAGTACGTGCTCAAAATGTCAGGTTTACGATAACTTGGTATGGCTTCACTGAACGAATCTCCTCTAAAACTTCAGTTTACTTAATAGTTCGCAAAAAGTCGATTTTCCATCGACACCCATCTTGTAGCGCGCCAGTTCTCGAGGGACTGGGATCCTTGTGTGTTTCGACCGGTTGGTCTTCGGATTACCTAAACGTAGATCAACTTTCCGGGCTGCTTGAGTGAGTGATTCACACGAGCAGCGCAGAGGGTACGGCAGAGAGTGGGGGTTGGTACGGGTGGTTGCATCTGTTAATGTTTTTGAGTTTGGACCGCAAGCATGCCATCCGCGAGGCAGGGGTGTTGAATTTCGCGTGCAGAAGTGTTAAGTGATAGTAGATTTGCTCTGCACCTACCGCATTCCCTCTTCACTGACCCACCTGTGCCCGGTGTGAAGACCGGAGTCACGAAGACCGGATGCGGGATCGAACGCAGGTGTATGATGCGGAGTGAGCCGGCACCTACGCGTGCAACCACACTCCTGTGTTTGGCATTTGCTGTGGCAGCGCAACCCGGATAACGCCTGCCGTGCCTTGATATGGCCGCCGTGTTTGTCTGGCGCATCTACCACGTGGTTTAGCTGGGGAGCGACCTAATATTACCGGCACGGGGATCCCTAACTTGTAACACCTACACCCCATCAGTACCCATACCACCTTCACTTCAGTTCAGTTCAGTTTTACTAAGGGTTATGTAGGCGAAGGTTTAAGAACTCCCCATTGGTTGCAATAGTGTCGAAAAAGAAAAGCACTGATACCTACTTAACGTTGACTAGTTCGTTGCTGCTAAAATTGCATGCAGAAAGCATGTATTTGGTCGTAAATTTGTCCAAAAAATCAACCTTGTTGATATTTCATAAAAACAAGGCATAATGTTATTCATGAAAGCATGCAGTTGTCATGTCAATACACTTTTGCTAGTACTACGGTAGTTTGCTTAGTTCGATTCTGTAAAAACCTGATAATTGAGAGTACATGAAGCCTTGGAAGACCTGTTTTTATCTGGTTGTCGGAATCAAATTGTTTTACTTTGAAGATAATCTTATTTCTGGAAGAAATGGTAGGCAGTGGGGGAAAAATCTTTTGACGCTTCTGGATGATCGAGAATTTTCAACTCCCACTCATATATTTTTGCTACTGTCATTTATGTGGTGTGTGGCATGCAATTTTTATGCAAGTTTTCGTGCATTTGATCCAGCCGTTTGCAGTATACTACTGCCGTGATCGATGAGCCAAAATCCATGACCCCATAATGGACAACAGCTGCGCCAGACCACTAAGCACTCACCATCACCTTCTTTTTCATAATTTCGCACTATTGGCTGTTTTTGGTGGCTTGTTCTTGGCTAACAACTGCGCTGAATGTGTACGGTTATCGCTTTGGATCCCTTTCTCCTCACACGTTAAAATTTGATTCAAAAGCGAGCCATGTTTTATTTCCCAATATAAAACGTCAGCGATACTTCATGTGAACATTGAGATTGATCTAAGTCGATGGTGTCGTTCAGTTCGGCGGTATTTACGTTAGATTCTGGCTAACCACGAGGCTAATTATTTAGCTACCGGAACGAATTTACGCAAACCAATTTGATCCTGACACACAAAGTCTATTCCTAGCTGTCCACATAAGAACTTATATGTCATAATTGTACGAATTAAACTCTTCTCTATCGTTAAAAAAGAGGAATAATAAGAAAGTTTTTTACAATTTCTTTAAATGCACAATGATCAATAAAGATGGAATATGTGTGGCAGCTCTCTAATAAAAGCGAAGGAATGTCAAAAAATCATATCAACCTGAAATAAGAAACTGACAAATTTCATACTTGAGGGTTCATTATTTATAAATGCATGCGTGGTGTGGCAAAAGCGGTGAGCATACAAGCCGAAATTCTTAAATTCAATAAGTAGCATGGAAATAAACTTTTATACATTTGCTAGTTCATTTGATAAAACTTACCTTGACCTGCGAATCCATATTCTTCTTTTTTTTACGGACTCAGTTTTTAGGTTGTCGTTTCCTTCTTCAAAGATTTTATTGCCTTGTTTTTTCGGCCCATAATCTATAAGTGTCCTGAAATGTAGCTATCAGTATAGCAAGCTCGGGTTTATCACACGATTTTGCCAATTGCATCTGCATGCTTTTTAAATTCCCACCGAAGACAGCAAGTTTGAAACGCGTTTGAAGTCATTTATGACAAAAAGCAGTCGAGCCTTTCAAATTTCCTAAAAAATTAAAATAGCCTAGTTACTTCGTACTTCTTGAACTCTTCAAGAACAATCTCAGTAAAGAACAGTAGTAATAGATAAATTTGCTGAGTATCATAAATCCTCAAGAGAATCACGAAAATGGATAAACGTCTGGTGGATAAACGTCACCCCCATGTCACAATGAACCGGGTGTCCCTAAAAATGAAACTTACTAGGCTTATTTATAAGCAAAGCAATCCTCATTTAATAAAAAACTAAGAAAAAAAATAGATTAAGTGATAAGTTTAAAATTTTCCGGAGTTATTACACATGTTTATTGTGTGCGCCACTTGTGACACGTCGTTTCATATAACCCCACAGAAAAAAACTACATTGTATCAAGACCAGTCAGTGTGTAGGCCATTTCAATAGCGCATTCTCTCCATCGACAGCGCCTCCTATCCGTATTCCGATAGGGAGGCCTTGCATGACTGCCTAAACAGGACGAGGAAAAAGGAACCGTCCCGCCGGCCCACCGTGTAGTAAATTCTAGGAAGAGTAAACACACCCATGTCTTAAGGCTAACGCTTACCATTACATAAAACTAAACTGGACAATATACGAACTTTGGTAGTTTCAAACCCATCCAACAGAAACACAATCTACTCCTGTGTTCGGCGCAAAAGGCTAGAAAAATTTGTTCGGCGGACTGTATTAAAGAAGAGCTCCGAAAGATCCAGAACTTACTTCACGAAAATGCCTATCCGGATAGAGTTATTGCAAAGAATATGGTCGCAAGACCAGAAAAACCCACCACACATACTGGGGAAAAGAAAACCCTACTTCTCAAAGTCCCCTTTCAAGGGGATGCGGCAAGTGAACTCCTGAAAAGATGCCTTGACTAAGCCGTCGCACGAACCTTCTCAGCGGCGAGAATTCGCATATTATTATCGGAGAAGGGTAGGTATTCGGCTCGGACCACCTCCGTGTGCATCTACTCATTCACTTTCTCCTGTGGTTCAGGTTATATTGGTCACACGAGTCGGCGCCTAGCCAAAAGAATAAGGAAACACCTCCCGGCATGTCTGAGAAAAATCGAAGTTTAAAGCATAAACAGCGCTATTCTCGCAAATCTGGTTGGTTCCGGGCACTGTGTGGTCCCTAACGAAGCCTTCCGTGTGATTTATAAGGTGCCACCAAACTACCCCACTTCACTGGATCAGCTGCTGCTAGCAACAGCAGAAGCCACCGCCATCCGGTCGAGAAAGCCGGTCTTGTGTACACAAAAGAACCTGCTACAAGCTCCGCGCTTAGCATGGCCAACGACGGCTTAACTACATGCACTCCAGGCCGTCTGCTCTTCCCCCTCTCCTCCGCCATCCCCTTCGTGAACGACCACCAAACCCTCACTGCCGCTTAACCATTTGTCTTTTATTGTCACCCCCCTCCCCTATTAACACGACTCACTGGTATGACGAGATGAACCTGATTGATTATATGCCTTAGTTTGTACTCCGTTCCCATATAAATGTACTGGCCCGATGTGAATTTATTGAAAGCACGCATATGCTCGCCGACTAGTCTTCTGAATCCTGTGATGGGAATTTTCGCAATGCCGTTAGCTTAATCTTAACCCTAGCCGTATCCTCAACCTTAACCCGACGGTGAACACGATAAACCCCTTGACCCTTAGCCTATTCATGACGCCAACCCAAACTCTGACCTCCATAAACTTAACCCTAACCCTCAACTTAATCCTAAACCTATTTTCTGCGGAATTAAGCGCAAAGCCACGCACATTGCGAACTGTTCCTATTCCTGTGTCCTGTTTGGGCGGTCACACAAGGCATCCTTACTGATATTATTTCTAGCAATTTCACGTTGAGATATGCTTGCATTGTGAGGTTCCGGTGTAGTGACACCAAATCTTGTTGAAAAATGCATTGGGTATTGTGCCTCAAGTCCATCCAGCAGCAACCTCTGAGGTATCGTCAGATAGTTGTCTTCAGTAAGGTTTCTCACACACAACAGTGGGCTGTACAGAGTTATTTGACATTATGACATAAATGACAAAGACAAGGGAGACTGGAATTGCCGTTTCTGACTTATTAGCCGTCTGTAGACAGCCATAGTCAATCCCAGATGGTGCCCCATCTGAGGTTAGAGCATTGGACTTCGGATTTACAGGTCGCAGATTAGATTCTCGGGTGGGATACAAACCTGGAGTGGGGTATGGCTGGCTCACGACGGCTAAAAAGCCAGAAATGTCCATTCCAGTCTTCCATGTCTTTGTCGGTCATGTTATTCTACCGCTGTGCAGCTGCTGTCTGGGTCCGAGAGTGGAAGAGTGTGTCCGGCAAACCAGAGTTACGTGAGATGACGCAGAATAAATACACATTTTTAAAGTACCTTTCATCTTCAATTATGGAATGACGAATTCCTACCCGTGAATATGAATAGCTTGCTTTTGTTTGCCATTTGCAGGAAATGTGACCTCATTTCCAGAAACAAGGCAGTTTCCGAAGTCATTATCCTCAGGGGTATTTGAATATCTACACAGAATATTTCACGCTTTTGATTGTTACTGGTTATAAAGTTAAAGCTTGCAGAGGGTTATATGCAAAGGCTTTCCTGCGAGACCCCAAACAGTTGTCTTGCGGATCTGGCTTTCCAGGCTTGCTCTTCACATGGATTTCCTTGAAATATGCCAAAAACGTGATTCGCCATCTCTACTGAAACTGCTGACCGTCCTGATATTTTGTAACGAAACAAACGGCCGTCCTCTTGAAACGTCTTTTGCCGCATCCTAATCCGCTTCAATACAAAAAACGCCTGTTCTGTTGTAGTACAAGACATCCCTGATTCTGAAAGGGTAAAAATAGGAAATTCTAATTTGTTGAGCAATGTATTGAACTTCAGTCATGCTCCTAAACCTTAGAAAATGTGTACGAAATATATTTTCGCTATTAGGTGATGAGACGGTATAAAAGACGCCGTGATGATGGCAGCAAAATCGCTCGGTGGCCAAATCACGCCGGATTGATGCCTCAGTGTGTCCAGTCCGAGTATGCTTGATTTAAGATGCAAACAACTGGCCAATAAAGTATGTTTGACTTCTATTGGTTCTCTTTCACGGTCAAATGTAAACGTAGTTGTTATGTGGATCAAAATAGAGCACAATTTTCACAAGACGATACTGCCCACAAGCCAAGCAGTCAGGATTTCAAGTTCTTGGACTGATGTATGTATTTAAGTCGCATCTTCAAATGTTTGCTCAGCAATTCACACGTATCAGTGGGCTTAACATACCGTACAACTTTCGCAGAAAATACTATAATAAGAGGTGTAACCGAGACAGAATTTCCTAAACTAAACCACATCCCAGCTAATGCCATAATTACCATCCTTGATTTGGGAGCAGTTTGCACATGAATTACTGGGAATTACGTGCAGGTGATTTTCATGAACACAATCATTGCGTGTTTTTTTTCTGGAATAACTTTTTTTCAATTTATTGAGGTAACCTAGGCCAATAAACTGCGGATTTGTGCCTATTAAAAGCGTGAAGAAATGAATAACACGAGCCCTTGTGAATGTTGGCTGATGGTCACCCATGCAGCTCATCACAACTGTACGAGGCTCGTCAAAACATTCATTCGTGAATGGAAGCTAACGGAACTCACTCATCCGGTTATATCTTGGGGCTCAGTCCCGAGCATCCCCAGAAGTCGCACAGAGGCTAGTAGTAAAGGCAGATGAACCATGCCAAGCACTGACAAGGAAGATAAGAATGGCCATTTCTGGCTTATTAGCCGCCGTCAATTAGCCAAACCCAAGCCCAGGTTGTTCACCACTCCAGGCGACCTGTTGATCAGAAATCCAACGGTCTAATCATTGGGTGTAACTGACTGATGACGGCTAATGAACCACAAATGACCATTTCAGTCTCCCTTGTTTTAGTTGGTATTGTTCGACTGCATATCCTAGATGGATTTCTGCTTCTAAACTCTGTTTATCAAATCTTGGGTTGGCATGTAGGTAGTTGGTGATGCCAACCACGCAATAAATGGCCATCACAGTCTGCTTCAACTCACTGACAGTGTCCATGTGGTTTCTGATATAGGAACTCCATTTTCAATCCTGTGCTATTCAAGTTTTGGATCAAGCCGGAAAATAGTTACTGGACGCCCGAGCATTACCTTCCCTTGAAAGTAAACAAGGAAGGACGGAAACTGGTGTTTATATACTAGTCAACATACGGGGAAGGCTGGGGGACCGATTGTTGTTTGGACCTCTTTACATACGTGTCACGCAGGGGCAAAACATATGCAAAACACACGCAGTTGTGCTTCTACCCAGTACCTGTACGTATTTTATACTATGGACTGTCTGTAAACAGTTTGTAAACATAACCCGGTTAGTCCACAGCAGCTGATGAATTGTAGCTGAAATGTCCATATCAGTTTTCGGATACTATTTGAAAAGATTAGTTTCGAAGGATTTGTTTCAAGTTGGCGCTATACTTGTTGTTTTCTGGCCTGTGTATGTACTGTTATCAGGATTTCCCTTTAATATAAATGGTTGTCTATTGAAATGGTTCATGGACAATTCCCTGGTTTTAATGATGGCGATTATGCAGTCGAAATACCAAATGACTTATTTTTCTCAATTTAACTACTATCTTCCGTCAGCTCTAACTATTTCGCCAAGGAAGGGACGAAGTGAACGATTGTGACTAGTCCACCAAGCATAATCGAGTTACAGGGTGAAGAAAACAGCTCTTCCTGCATGTGCTTGTGCAGGAACCAGCGGGTGACCGTCGATCTACCATATTTTATGCTCAACGGCCACTAGGGGCTTGTGTCTATCCAGCACATGGACAAGGAAACCTTAGATGTATGCGCAATGTTTTTTTCCCAAAGACCTTCACGTTAACCGTAATGAATTCAAAATTGCAAGGATGCTTCGCTGAGGTAGAGCGCGGCGCACCCCGAGACTTTCGAAAACAGCGTTGTATTGGGGTTATGCTTTTAGAATGTACCAGTGTCGAATGCGATCAAGCTGACATTACGTCACGCTATGGAAAGAACTTACCCCCGAATTAGACGCTCACCCTGTGCAGGTAGATTAAACTTTTTGCACATCGCGTGCACTTGAAAGTCACAAACATACTCGGTAGACAGATCAACTGGATACGCGCATAAATTGTTTAAATCGAACAAACGTATTTCGCATTTTGCTACTAATGGCTTTTGGATTATTGCAAATATTCGATTGACCTGAAATTAATATTCCCTCAAGCGCGTAAATTTTGTACTTTTTAGGAATTTCTGAGCGTTTTGTTCGCTGAAAGTGTGTGTTGCCCACAAATCAGTATACTCATCGATTTTCCTCCCGATTAAAAAGGACTTTAGGTAAACATAAAAAAGTGCCCAGTCGCAGAGGTTTTGGTTGATTTTTATGAAATCCTGTTCAAGTGCTTAGTATTGCTCTCTTGTTGGTCATTTGTAAGAAGTTGTTAGTGGGCATGAAGATTAAAAATTTCGGCAGACTACTTTGTGAGCATAATTTTGCTTTGGATAAAATCTTGGTCAGACCAATACCTTTATATGATAAAGAGGTTAGAGTACGCATTAAGGGTTCGTCTTAACACACAAGCGGGTAGGGAAATATTCTGGGAGGTGTAAAAAGATGTGGTGAGTTCATAGGATGTTGGAGTTATGAATATTAATCGGAGGGAGTGGAACAGGTAACAGGAATGGGTGGAGAAAGCCAGCAAGTTACTTAAAAAATGGCCATGGCAGACGTGGACCTTGTCCAAGGTTCTTCTGTACGTACAATACCCGCTTGCCTATTCGGATGGCAGCTGCTTCTGCTCTTGCTAGCAGACGCCGACCCAGTGGCTTAGCGTAATTCAATGGAACATCACACGAGATGCTAAGTTGGGTTTCACACGATGCCCGGAATAACAACACGTACGTGGATGGCGCCATGTCAAGAAGTGTTTTCATAGTCTTTTGGAGAGATACCGACTCATGCGAACAGCATAACCTGTTCTACACAAGATATTAAAGGAGTGAAGGAATGTTGAGGTCTTCTGATTTGGAAAACTATCCGTGCAAATTATGGTTGATCGAGATTAATACCCTTATCCTGTCTGATGTGAAGTTTTATGAGACTGCCTGGTTAGGACACCTTCTGAAGAATTTACAAGTTGTTTCCCCCTTGTTAGAGGAGTTTTAGAAATATCGATTTTTTACCACAGTCAGCTCCTAGGGTTTTTCTGGTCGATAGGTAATAGACTTTGTCACAAACCTGTCCAGCTACCCGCTTTTGTGAAGCGGGTTCTCGATCTTTTTCAGCTCCTCTTCGATGCTGTCTCCCAAGAAAACTTTTAAGGACTTTCCGTCAAACAACGGACTCGACTGCGTTTCCTTTGGAGGGGTGTGTAAATACTGAAGTATGTATACTTTCCAGAGCAGATAGACCCTCATTCGAACACTATTTTCAGGTCTCTTCTGCTTGAATTCACGTCCAAGCAATGGAGTGAACCTGCTGCATCCAGGTCCAACGAAAACAAGATCGACAGATGCACCTGAGTTAAAGCAGTTAAGAGGACAGCTAGGTCACTCGCTGTGGCAGCAATTACAAAGGTAGCATTAGCGTAGCGATCGTAATGTCTAAGTCTATTGATCTGATCGCAAAGTTGACACTTCTCTAGCCTGCCCATTGAAAATATGCGCAAAAAGACAGATCTGGTGTTACTCACGTCTCAAAATATTCGAACTGGTCTCACTCTTAAAGTTAGTGATGGCGAAAGGGAGAAAGCAATCTGAAAAGCATCAAAATTCAGGCGAGTAAGGATGGAGATCTTGGGAGTCTAAGTAAGGAAAAGTATTATATCTGATTTAAGCAGGCCACTTGTCAGAGCTTACCAAGTAAATTTTGCATGTCCTAGGAAAATTTAATCAGCCTCAGTTTGATGGATTTAGTATATTAATCTCCTGTTTTGATTGACGTTCACATAGAGGAAATTCCTATAGATACAGTGGACAGAAGATGCTATTCTTCCTCATCGTTACCTCATTGACCAACTGTTTATGTAAACGCGGCTGATTTGGGTTATCACTCAAGTTTCTCAAACCAGCACATGGTTAAAACGGCTGAATCCTCAGAATAAGTCAGAAATGTACATTGTAACCTCTCAGTTCGTTAACGACCAGCATTTATTGTTTTCTTTCCACGTTTCGATAGGCGACGAACCATTTCTCCTACAAGTAATTACCAAAATTTATATAAGTCAGATTTCGGACATTTTCCTTTTTAAAACATGGACCTCCTTTAAAATGATCAGTAAATACCTGCACCTGTTTAACAGTTTGGCAATGTTTATATCTTGCTGTCTTTGGGTTTCTGACACCGAAAATAGCCAAAGTTTGTGTTTATTAAACATTAGGCTTTTTTAAATTTCTTTTCTTCACAGAAGTACCTCTAACTACAAACCTTCAATTGATTAAATGTTATGCATATGCGCACTTCCTGTAGCCCATTCACTTGTGTGATGATATCATAATTGTTACTTTGTTTTGCCATCTTATTATTCCTCTTATTATGATACAAACGCGGAAATGCGAGATAGTGCTTCAAATTTTAAAAATGACAAAGGTGGGTCAGCTATGTAAACCCCCTGTGTTATACATGCATAACTAACTACCCTCTCAGTGCTTACAACTACATTCAAATAACGACATTCACAAAGTTATTTTTATTGTGGTGAGTTATTCAAGTTCCTTTTATTTATTGAGAGTAGTTTTTTATATTATATTATGATGCTCAATTTTTATGTTAAATATAGGCCTCGCAGAATACATGCCTCTTTTATTTTGGGCAACGGGATGGGCCCAAGAACTGGCATTTTTTCACTTTAGGCCATATCCTACGGCCTACGAAAACCGCTGTCATAAATACAAGCTCCCATACGATGGCAATAGGTGAGTGGTGTTTTCCCCGCGTCCTATGCACCGGCAGCTTTAATGTGTATGTCGGTCAGAAAGTTCAGCGCCATGGAGCTCGCATCAATGAATAAGGACTGTTTTTCAATATTATTAGCATTAATATATTCACCTGGATGTCGTCCTCACATCAGTTGGCACACCACCCTTTGAACAGTAGATAAGCTATCTCTTGAATCGTTAACAAAAATTCTAAATTGCGTTTTTAATTCGAAAATATTACTCAAAAACTTTTGACATTATTGCTTATCAGGCACCATAATCCTTAAATATTTCCATCACGACGAGATGCCGACTTTTTGAATGAGCTCACCTTCGGCCGCCTGCAGGGACTAGGCTCTATAAAAATGACTATGAACTTTTCCCACTTCTTTGCAAGTTTGAAGGTTATTTAATGGAAAGCTTTTATTAAAATGTTCCTTCTCGAACTCATTTTAGTATCAAATTACGTCTCCTTCAATGTTAATACTTGAAAAGAGTGTAGTCTTTGGTTTTAAACATTTTTTCAATTCTCGAATGATCTTAACCTTGACCCGCTGTTTTACCTGCATTCTTGGATTCACTGCACGCTAACACACCACTCTGTTAGCACTAGCGCTGCCCTACCAAATCTAGTCCCGGCAGAAATTGCTCCAATAAACCTATAGAGATCTGATGACGCAAAAACATCAACTTATAAACTTGCACCTCCTGTAAATACGAGTTGAACATAAGAATAACATAAACGGTACCATAAATACATACATACTCTATATTTTATTCTTTACATATCAATTAATCGAATCGAGTCAGACAACAACAGTTACTTCAGTAATTACTCCGACAGTAGCGCTTACTTCAGCAAAATTACTAACTTACTTAGAGTACATACCCTAAATAAGCTTGCAGAGATTAGTCGTTCATAAAGCCATAGCTTTATTTTCCGAGATAGATCCACCAATAAACAATACCATATTATCAAAAATAATATGATGACTGTTTGATACTATTGAAATTTTCTTGCAATTGGATGGTTCATGTCCGTAACCTATTTCCACTATCTTAGATATCAGTCCCACTAAGTCCAATTTGTCGGCCAAACTGCACACTTGAATGATGCGCTCGCATCTGATTGGGTGTGTTGGACATTCGAATCAACCGCGGCCGACTCTACGTCTGTCAAATGAACACTTGGAAATTCACAAGTGACAGATTATTCTCCATCCAAATAAATCTTAACATGAAACAAATTCCTGTACTCTAAAGGCATTTTATTTCATATTGCGCTATTACTATACCTTTTAAGATATTTTTTTAAATTTAAAGCAAACTCCCCGTTTCGCACACTACTGGCTTAGCCTAAAACCAAAACAAAGCTAAAATGACAACAGATAGAAGGAGTTTGTTTAAGGTTTTTCCCGTTTTCGAAGGACATTGACAGCGCCCAGGAGGTGGTATACCAATTAAACTATTATGTTCGTTGAACGTGAGTACCTGATGCAGTTCGATAACAGCGAGGGGATCATCCATACCCAGTGCTTAGAAATTCTGGCAAAAACTATCGTGCTCATCTGGATGCACGCGTTATAAACTACCTTTGCTTCGCTCACGGCAACTGCTCATCAGGATTCCGTTTTCGTGACTGGGATATTATGGCCTTATCCCATTCGGGGTGTACGTTAGGCCAGCCACAATCTAGCATCTCGTGCGCATTATACAGGCACTTCCTACTCCCGTGCGGGTGACTAATTTAACCCTTCCCTCAGATTGAACCTGCCCTGTTCCTCCAAAGCTTTCAAAATGCCGTTTTCTTTCTCCTGTATATGTTCTTGAAAGTAAATATTCACCGAACTCTTTCAATTTAAGAGTTTTTTCGTTGTTTGTCTCAAAGCTTTAAATGTGAAAAATTCTGGAAATTATTCTGTGAAAAGACAAATTGCATGCGCAATCAGAAAAGTTTTCTACTTTACATGACACAATTTCCTACGTCCATCGCATAGTTGACTGCTCATACGTCATTTTTCAACATACGCGTGAACATTTTGAAATTTGTGCTCACATTAATCGTACATTCATGGTGACTGTTGGGCGCTTATGAACAAGAAATATGTCATGATGAAATGTTGCTGGTTTACAGCGAACTGTCTTAATTCACATAACCTTCCTCCACCAAATGCCACATGTTATTATAAATTTCAGCAGCTTACTTAAATTTTGCAAGGATGCTGATAATTCTTTTTCAGCCTTAAATATTTCCTTTTTAAGATATTTTTCCTGGACACATGGATAGTGTGGTAAAGTACATGAGTGGAATTACTTCGAGCATATGTACTGCATTTTCGCATCGAATTTCAACTTTTCTGAGTTCAATTTAACGACCCCATTTTGCCGCTGCATTTATTTGCATTTACCTATGGGTAGTTTTTGCGGTTTAAACCTAGGGAAATACCGATCTGACTGATCTCACACACGGCGTCCTTTCGGAAGTCACAAAGGCCCTCTGAAAATAATAAAATGTCATAAAGGTGTGAAACACTGGGATCAGTAACTCAATCAGTGACTGCGAAAGATGGCTAAGAAGAGCATTTTGAATGCAATTTCACGATATGCTGCTTTTGTCCGTTTGGTCCTGCTGAATCAGTTCTGTGCTAAAGATCCTCTCCGATTCAGGTTAATTCGTTGGCCAGGGCAGTAAATGGTTATCCGGGGAAACTGTTCGCCGACTCTGTGCGTTTATGGCATCCGCGTGTTTATGATACCTATCTCAAACACCTGGGTAGCAGAATGCTTCCAGAATAATGGAGGGTATTGCAAATAACTGGAAATAACCTGCCCTGCTAGCACACCCCGGTTCGAAGGACTGGGCCTAAAGGAGATTGAGGGGGTCATGTACCCGTTCGAAGGGTTCATTCCAGCTTTGTCTTTAGCCAGACCAATTAATTGTACAATTCCATAGGCGATCCTGTGGAGACAATCGCATGAGTAGACTACGAAATGGTTTTCATTTTCAGGGATCGAGATGGCCTGGACCATCTGGTGACATGCGAACAGTGAGTCCTGCCGTTTTTCCCCAATTCACCAAAGGCCCCAGAATGTAGGCTATTATGTCTTCAACTACCTATTCTATTCTGCATGCTGTCGGTGCAAAGAAATTGACAAAGGACTTCAAAATATTCAGAGTGCATGAAATGGGCACATTCATATGTCTAGTTATTAACAAGTGAAGGCGCTTCAATGCTAAAAGAAGTGCCTTTGGATAAATCTAGCGACAACTTGTGCGTGCAAAGTAGATTATAAGACCAACTAACCAACCAAAAACTTGTAAACCTATTCGTTCAGGTTAGTGACATACACGTTTAGTGGGTGCATAGAGGCGTCTTGGGCAAATTAACTTAGTAAATAATAATTCTCCCAAGAGTACAATTATTCGATTAACGTTCACGTTCTTTTATCCACTTCTGTTGCAAATACCAGATATGACGATTATTACAGTCTTGGACCAGAGCGCACGAGAAGACAGTAAGATGATTCTGGCCAGTGATGAGTCAAACGATAACTTAAACGCCGAATTATCTACTACGGTTTTTCATATTTCCTACGCAACCAACAGAGTGTGAGCCCAATAATTCCAGTGGGTGCAGTGTTCCGCTTAAGTTACCACTAAATTACTATACACGGATCAAAGCCACAGCGTCATAGCACCTGGAGTTGCGATATCACTAGTTGGTGACTGCGAAGGAGTCTGAAATAGCGATCCCAGTGTCCTCGTTTTTGCGAATAAAACTCCCGAGACGCGCCGCTAATACTCGCAGATATGGACAGAAAATATATAAATATCCTATCCTGCTGTGAGAATTGACAGTGTTTCACTAATTATCACATCGTCTGCAAATACTTAATCTGTAACTTTCGTAAGATTGACCAAACCGATTCCCTTAATCACGTTCACCTAACATTGGCGAGAAGCCAATTCGCAAATATAGAAAAAGGCCTATTCCGGTATGGTTTCGATAGCGGCTTGAACAGTTCCGCATAAAACGCATTAACAACTCGGCCAAAACCTAATTGTACTGACATACAAAATTTAAACTGCACAGCTTACGTACACTAGTAGACAGCATTTGAATTACAGGTGAGCTGGCCAAAAATGTAGCACAGAAATCCCATCCATATGTACTTTAAATAATTTAATGCGAAGGATGTTTAACGCCTGGCGGGAAAAGGATTCGATGGGTTGTACATTTAATTTACGCCAAATTTCTTTATTTTATGGTTAATTTAGTGGTTGAGGTAGGCAGTTGATTAGTAGCAAGCCAAAATAATCAAGTGGAGAAAAAGGGTTAAAGGAAAAGTACGATTTTTCTTTTGATTCTCGTGCGTCTGAGAGAAGATATCCTGCTGAGGAACGTCTCCGTCCAAAGTGGACAGTGGTGTTGTTACGGAAGCTTTCCGTTCAAAACTCCATGTGGCTGGCTTGTGTTGACCCAGGATGGTATCTCATTCAGATGGAAAAATGCAGTAACATAGGTCATCGTGCAGAACAGGACAATCGCCTCCGTGACGAGAAAGACCAAAAAGCCGGTTTTAACCTGACGTATTCGGGTGGAAATTTGCATATGCAGTCAGTTTAAACGGAAAATAAGGAACACATGATATTAGCTACGTTTAACTTTAAGTGCGACCACAATTGAAATTTGCCATACAAGCCTGGAGACCGTAGTCTGTAAAAGACCTCAACACCCTTGAGAAGGTCCAAAGACGTGCAACCAAGCTTGTTCAAGGTTAAAGCTGCCTGCTTTACGAGACACGATTGTCTAATCTTGATCTGTTTCCTCTGGACTATAGACAGCTACGCGGCGACCTAATACAAGCCTTGCGGATGCTGTGGGGTCAGGATTGTTGCCTTGCATCTGGCAACTTCTTTGAGCTGGCCACTACCACTACTTTGCGAGGACATCCCATTAAACTACGTGTGACAGGTGCAAGACTCGACACAAGAAGGTTCTTCTTCTCCAACAGAGTGATTAAGGCCTGGAATGCTCTGCCTGCGGAAATAATCAGGTCCACATCCGTTGACACTTTTAAGCGGAAGTTTGACCAGTACAGCCACCAGTACAGTACCACCACGACATCCGAACCTAACACATTTCCTGAAACATATTCCCATCTACAATTTTAGCGTCATATAACATAATACTCTCTATTTTTGAGTAACATTATTTTAAAATTGTTTGTCCGATGCCCTGCAGTGTAACGGGGAGATAACCCTTTGTCCAACGTCCATTATATGTCAGCCTTTTTTAATTTGCAGTGTCATTGACATCAATAGGGAGCTCAAAGGCTTCACCTATATTTCCCTTAATAAAACTTAACTGAACTGAACAGATATTGAAATTCACTTAGTACAGGACGTTTGTCTGTTTAAAGATCCAAAATTCTGGCTCCAGATACGAAGGCAGCTTGCGCTTTACGGGATTTAGTGCTATACCTGGCATCCATAAGTGCCGTTCCAGGTAGCCAAAACATACGAAAGGACTGAGCGGACTGTAGCAGGAAAACTTATAAATAATCACGAAGGTTACTTAGTAGTGATTCCACTTGGTAGATTGCAAGTCGGATGAGCTCGAAAGCATCACGTGATGTGGTACCGATTTCCCGTCGTCCATTAAAAGGAGCAAAAATAAGACCCAGCTACATACATTCGTAAATTGCAGACTCAATGGATTACACTTTGGATTATACTAGATGCTGGAGGTTAGCCCAACGAGCAGCACAGGCTTTGACATGCACTAGCTCCCAAAACCAACATCGGCGACTCTCGCCTCTGATCGCAACAGTGAAAGGACTCCTTTCATAAAGGCTGAGTCGCTTTGTGTTTCCAAAAAGTTTGACTGTTGAAATTCATTGAGCAAACACAACTCTTATCGATAAATTTGTTTCGTTGGAATAGGATACAGTGTAGTTTTATAAATAAATGCAGTCTCATATAGTCACCAGAAGCATGGGCAACGTAAGCGCGTACGATCCAACCCTGTAAGAGAAAAAAAAGTTCATTATCGGCTAGATGTGAACCCACGACCTCATCCCTAAAGGTTGAGCGTCGTAACCACTCGACCCCTGTGTGACATCTTGAAAACCAAGCAGCTTCTATATACGCGAAGGGGTATGGTCCTGTTAAACCGCTCACTACTTCCTTTGAGCAAGTTCCTCCAGAAATATTACAATCACTTTTAGTAACACGTAGCAAAACCCAGGTTAGCAGTCACGAAGAAAGTTGCAGACTTCCACCAACTGCTACAGAACCGAACACTAACGAAGTAACTCCGCTTGCAAATGCACACTGCGATAGCACTGCTCAGCAAGCACGACAAGATTACGCCACCAGATGCCGAGGATACAAAGGACAGGGATGCGGTTGGGAATTCGGTGTACACGCACCTGGCAGAAAGTAACAACATCACTAAACACAACCTCGTGTGGAACCCGAAGAGACAGAGAACAAAGTCCCCGCAACAAACTCCAGACTCGTCAGGAGTACAGTCTAAAGGCTGGCAGACTCAGGATAGTGCAAAAAAACCATGTACCTAGCATGACCTTCCCAGTGCGCAGTGGACGTCTCCGGAATGACGGTTCATTTAGACAGAGGACTCAGAGACTGCACCACAAGGTCAGGCCACCATTCGAGGATCTATGCCCCTTTTCCCACTGGATTGCATGCATCTAGTCTGCCTCGGAGTCACGCGTAAGCTGCTGCTGCTGTTGGCGGCTTGCAGCCAACAAGATGTCCGCCGCGTTTAACGCCACCATTAAGAAATGCTGTCACTGTCTGCCAGCAGAATGTTCCCGCAAGTGCAGACCTCTTGACCGTCTTGAATTTTGGAAGGCTGCGGAATACAGGCAGTTTTTGTTGTCTATAGGGCCTGCTGTTTCAATTAACTTTCTTGAGAAATCATACTATGAACACTTCTTTCAATTTTTCGTAGCCATTTATATTTGATCCCAGCTCACCTTGCACAATTTTTACATCGTATTTGCCCACAAACGTTTAAATAATTTTGTTTCAAATTTCCCCTTTGTCTACAGTAACAAGGGCATAATTTAGAATATCCACCGCCTAGTGCACCTCCATGAGGATCTCAGTCGTTTTGATGTACTGGACAATTTTTTGCATTCCTTTTTTACAAAGAAAATCGCAGCAACATTAAGGGCCCTTCTAACGTAGCCATCCAGGTGTACAGACGCTTTTCTGAAAAACGTCTGCCTACGTTTTTAACATGCCCAATGCTGTTGGACGATGAAGGAGTACAACGGTTTTTTTTCCTTTACCCCGTAGATCCACTTCAGTTTTGTACATCAGGTGCGTCTTGTCCACTCAGGCGCCTGATAATGTGGTTCTTATCGGCGACAGACCGTGCGTACTGACGTCTATCACGGCTACTGGGATAGAGTACCAATTCTTACTTGACTGTGAGGAATTTTGTACTACATCCATTTCGTGCTTCTTTTTAATAAGCTTCAAAGCGTCTATGTTAGAAATCACTCTTTCTACTTCATCTCTATCTGCCATTGTTTGTAAGTATGTACCCCTTTAACACTGAAGGAGTATTTTTCCCGTTTCCCCTGTATCTGAAGGTGATAAGCCTACCTGATAAGGAGCCTCGGAGTATGCAAAAGCTGCCACTACATACGAAAAACGCGTACGATGACTTCACTCTTCAGTTGACTACGGAAACCGTTTGTGCTCAGGAGGCGGTAGGCTAATATTGTCTGACAAATTTTTCAGAAACAACCGCTTGCCATCATTGGTGGATGGAATTCGAAAGAGTATGTCAGAAATCTCCTAAAAGGTCTACTTGTCGACCTTTATGCCTCAGCCTCAGCTGGGGTGGATCATCCAAAAAGCGGTCGTTTGTTGGCTCCTCTCTTTACGTCGTCCTCACCAGTATCTCTGAATTATTAACTGATGTGTAAAAATGAAATTGGACAGAACGCCACATATAGTAACTGCTCAGTGGACGTAGTACGTCATGCGGTTATTGAGTGGTTCCATGGGAAGACAGACCGGTATGGTGGTAGAACCAAACGTCAGAATACTGCTGACAAGGTAAAATAACAGCTTCGAATTTTTCTGCCATATCTATTCAGGTACCGTTATGTAATGGTTGTGCTGACATGTGCCCGATGTGTCTCTGTCCGATGGCAGGGTAAGTTCCCATATCTCTTAACCATTTATACCTTTACGCACAGTCTTGCAAATACTTTTGTAATTACAGTTTGTAGTGCTTATAGTGACGCGTTAAACGAAATAACGCAATGGGCCGTTGGCGTTGATAATGTTATATTTTAAATCTACTGATATAATAACAGTAGTCAGTGTTTATATGTATCCGTTACTGCTGAAGCAATGTGACTGCCACTCATGTTTATGTCTATATGTGGACATAAGCATACATGCTTCAATGCCTCTTAGCTGTAAGTACGATATATTAGTAATTAGGTGCTATTTATTCATCATTGCTGCACAATTAACCTAGGACCAGTTCACTTCAAACGAACGGATTTCTTCTATTACAAGAACCAACTGAGGATTGAGGAAGGAACGCTGTCCATGCTCCTTGATCGAGTAGGGTGGACGGCATTTATGACTGTTCACATTTTTCGCAAGCTATTTTTATTAATAAATCATCTCTATCCTATAATTCGTGCTTTGTGTCCTATGCCGTGAGATAGTGGGAGCCGCGTGTGATCCGTATGGCTGGGAGTCAAAATAGGACGAAGCGCGTCGTCCCTTGTGCATTTTTTTCCGTTGCGGAGCAGGAAAGGTCCACATAAATGAATTTACCAACAATATCCCCATTGGTTTGCCTCCTCTTAACCTCTCAAAGCCCCCTCATACCCCGGGGGTACGAAGGGATACGGCGATACGGGCGCTGGCAAGGTCAGTACCTTCCGCAAAACCAGAGTCTAGCAAAGCCGCATGGAGGCACATAGAGCAGCAGAAGGCGGCTGTCAAGCGGCTTGCTAAAGGTCAACGTAAGCTCTCAGTCATATCGCACAACGATGTAAGCACATCACGTGAACGAAAACAAAGTCAACAAACCCAGGAAAGACTTCTAACGAGGCGGAGGGTGGGCGTAGTACGGTGATCTTATCTTACTTTACAAGATAATACACAGCCTTGAGCAAGGGTTGCTCTTCGAGAACATGTTTCAGTGGCACCTATCGCCTCATCTTCGTGGACATGAACTGAAGCTGTGCACGAAAATGTCCGGGCTTAACCTCACTCTGAATTCTTTACACAACGGGTAGTGAAACAGTGGAATGATCTCCCACAGTCAGTCGTGGAGGCGAGATCCCTACAGCTTTTCAAGAATCGCTTCGATAATTATATGTGTTTCTTGATTTCTCTCGAAGATCTTAATCCAAAGTCAACTCCACGTCAATTCAAGACATGAGTTATTTGTTGAAACAATGCTGCTTATATTTTATGAATACGAGTTGCATAGTGGAAATTGTTAAGAGTACAATCACACATGTATATGACACACTGGCAAGAAAACAATAGGGATCGCAAAGGCGCTGCCTTATCACTTTCACCGAATAAAATGATATAAACTGGAATGGCATTTCCTACGATTGGAAAGTAAGCATCTAAGCACTTTTATACATATCTCCAGAACATACAAACATACATACTTTCTGGTTGAACACGTCGGAGGGAAGGTAGGGTGGTTTGCTAATTTCAAAACCTGTAAGTAGAGTGAATTACACTTCGGAAAATATTGTCCTGTTTTACTTTTAACAGCGCCAGCGTCTTTAGCTGTCCACGACAGTTTAGGTGTCTACCTGTTTGCGAGTGTTAGTAACATGTAAAATGAGGGCCTTGAGCACAGAAAACTTGAATGCAATGTTTAGTCTCATTTCTTCGGGTCTTAGATGTCAGAATTGATTGCTAAATAATCACTAAGACCCTGCAGTAGAAGACAGGCAGTGGCCGTTTACACCTCAGGAAAATAAGCGTGCCGATGCAGAAACATGCTTTTTGTCTACCTTGCCTTATTGACTGATAAGGAGAGGTTTAAGTTAACATTTTTGCTGAAAGGTCATTGCAGTTTTAACGCTGGTGCCTTTAAAAACACCATGTTAAGCGTTCGCATGAATTGAACGGGCCATATCCTGTAGGGTTAAATGGATTGAATACTGGTAGCATAGCAAGTCATCAGAATAAAGCACATGGGATGGACAGCCTACCATTTCGAGCAGCGGTACGCGCCCTTTGGAGAAGATGATCGCATTTGGAGGTGTGGATGCTGGTAGCATGAACGATAGTGAGGTGGCGATCGTAAGCGGGATACTGAGGAGGAAGGGATGAACTTGGATCGACTGACACTAGGTCAAAAATGCAAGACATTTGTGATAAAACGTGGTTACCAGCAAAAGCCAACTTCAAAGTCGTTATTCCCCATTTAAATGTATGCAGGAATGAATACTGCCAAGAGAAAGGGAGCCTGGGATGTCCATTTCGGGATTACTAACCATCGTCAGTCATCTCAACTAAAATTCCAGATTTAAATAACCTGCAATTCGAGCCCTCATTTAGCTACGTGAAAATATTCCAACTCTCATGCCACAGATGTGGCTTCACTACGCAGGTACCATCTGTATCTACATAACGAAATGAGAAGTTGAATAGCTGCATCGGAGACTGAATTACTTTCTCTTAGCCACAACTGTTACTTGCATAGAGACAGTAGGTAGAAGTCTGCGGTTTCTGGATAGGAGAGTGCCAATGTTGATCGATGTTATTCCTGCAACAAGCCTTTATAAGGCTGAATCTAAGACTGACCTCATCCTAAATCACGGAAGAAACCACACCGAAGCTGGAGCGGCCGGCCAAAGGCAGAGCGACGCGACGCTGGTGTTGCCTTTGCCATCCGTAACGACATCGTGGGACGTCTGCTATGTCTGCCGCAGGGTATCAATGATCGCCTGGTTGCAAGATAACTGCATAAGGGGCGATTTAGATGACAGCCAGTTTCACGTTCTGATCAGTGATGAGGCTTTAGTTGTCATCACCCACGCGCACACGGTTGCAGCTTAAGGGTCTTTCATGCACTTCGCGCCATCAAACGCCCCCCCTTTTTTAGAGATAGTGTGTATGTGCGTGTGTGCGTGTGTGTGTGGGGTGTAGGGGGTACTAGTTAGGGGCCGCACTACACAGATAGCATTTGGTCGCTCCATTTGTCTCGTACAGGTGGTGAATGCTCCTGTGGCCGTCTCTAACTGGTACCCAGCTCTCACCTGTGGCTCCTCGAAGCTGGTTCTTCCCAGCGGCCACACCCCGGGCAACCGCCACGACCGGCGGGATAAACCAGGTGAGGGTCTCCGGTGTTGTGTGTGTCTTCACTGCCGGTACGTCTACTCCTTTCTCCCTGTTCTTGTCCTCTCCCGTCCTCCCTGCCCTTCCTCCTCTCCTCTTCCCACCCCACTCTCCTCTCCCCTCTATCCTCCTCTCCTTACTCTTGCTTCTACCCATCCTCTTCTCCCTCTATCCTCACTCTTCCCTCCTTCCCCACGGTCGAAAAGTCCTACGGCGAGGGCGACATGCAATCACGTAGGCGGCCCAGGCGAATCGGTCGTTCTCTCACTAACCCAAATCGTGACCCATAGTGGAGTTCGGTAGCCGCCTGGGTGACTAAGCAGCCCTATTTAGGGATAGCACTGCTTACCCCCTCGCGGGGAGGGGGCTAGAAAAGGTGCCCTAAACAAATGCTGGGTCTCACGACAGCTGCAGCAGACCGTGGCTAGCAGACTGCAATTAAATGCGGTCGAAAAACTCTAAACAATATCAACAACAACTCCTCTCCCAATCCCCTCATCCGTACCCTTCGTGGGTACCCTCCGGGCTGCTCGGGTGAGTCCGCTCACACTAGCAGCCTGGAATGTTCGTTCCCTTTTAGACAATCGGAGGAGCAACCGGCCGGAACGGAGGACGGCGCTAGTCGCTCGGGAACTGGCGCGCTACAAGGTTGACATTGCTGCTCTCAGCGAGACCCGATTCTCTGAACAGGGTCAGCTGGAGGAGGTGGGTGCCGGCTACACCTTCTTCTGGAGCGGCCGACCAAAGGCAGAGCGACGCGACGCTGGTGTCGCCTTTGCCATTCGGAACGGCATCGTGGGACGTCTGCCCTGTCTGCCGCAGGGTATCAATGATCGTCTTATGAGCCTCCGCCTGCCTCTTTGGGGAGACAAATTCGCCACCATCATCAGTGCCTACGCTCCCCCAATGACGAGCTCTGATGCGGCGAAGGACAAATTCTACGACGATCTACACTCCTCTTGGCGACTGTGCCGAAGGCGGATAAGTTAATTGTCCTTGGTGACTTTAACGCCCGCGTCGGCACAGACCGTGCCTCGTGGAGAGGAGTGCTGGGTCCCCATGGTCTCGCTGGCTTCAATGACAACGGTCTTCTTCTCCTACGAACCTGCGCTGAACACCGCCTTATTCTGACCAACACCTTCTTCCGCCTCCCAAAGCGGCAAAAAGCGACCTGGGTACATCCTCGATCGAGACACTGGCACCTCTTGGACTATGTTCTCGTCCGGAGGCGAGATAAACAGGACGTGTTGGTGACAAAGGCGATCCCCGATGCCGATGGATGGACGGATCACCGCCTCGTCATCTCCAAGATGAGGCTCCGTCTGCAACCCCGCAGGAATACCCCAAGGTAAGCGACCACAAGGTAAGTTGAATACTGTTTTGTTGAATGTGCCTGCTCACCATCTACATTTCAGCAACGAACTGGCCAACCGTCTAGCCAACCTTCCAGTCGCCGACGCGGACATCTCCGTGGAGAACCGCTGGTGTCAGCTGAGAGACACCATCCAATCCACTGCCCTGGATGTCCTCGGCCGCGCACGTCGTCAGCACCAAGACTGGTTCGATGACAACGACGCAGCTATCAACGCTCTGCTCGTCGAAAGAACCAGTTACATAAAGCCTACATCGCTCGCCCTACCGCTGCAAACAAGACAGCCTTCTACCAAAGTCGCCGCCTTGTACAGCAACGGCTGCGGGAGATGCAGGATGCCTGGATGACGCGCAAAAGCCGGGGAAATCAAAGGGTGCGCGGACCGAAACGAATGGAAATGTTTCGCCGCCACCAAGGCTGTCTACGGACCTCCAGTCAAAGGAGCCGCCCCTCTTCTCAGTGCCGACGGCAGGACGCTGCTCACTGAGAAGACGCAAATCCTGACGCGATGGGCAGAGCACTTTCAAAGCGTTCTCAACCAGCCCTCCACCATCTCCGACGCCGCCATCGATCGCCTGCCTGAAGTGGAAATCAACGCCAACGCTTGATCTCCGCCCTCTCTCCAAGAAACCATCAGAGCAGTGCAGCAACTCTCCAGCGGGAAAGCGCACTGGCTCGGACAGATCCTGCTGAGATTTACAAGCATGGTGGACCCCAGCTGATGAATCGACTCACAGTGCTCTTCCAGGAGATGTGGCACCAAGGACAAGTCCCTCAGGATTTCAAAGACGCCACCATTGTCCACATATACAGAAGAAGGAAACCGCCAACTTTGCGACAACCACCGAGGAATTTCGCTACTGAACATCGCTGGAAAGATCTTCGCCCGCATTCTCCTCAACCGCTGACGCTCACCTGGAGCGAGACTGCTCCCCGGAAAGTCAATGCGGCTTCGACGACACAGAGGAACAATCGACGCGATCTTCGCTGCTCGCCAGCTGCAAGAGAAGTGCCAAGAGATGCGGACTCACCTCTACACTACCTTTGTGGACCTGACGAAAGCCTTTGACACGGTGAATCGCGACGGGCTGTGGAAAATCATGCAGAAATTCGGCTGTCCTGAACGGTTCACGCATATGGTACGTCAGCTTCACGACGGGATGATGGCGCGCGCGTTACTGACAACGGGACAGTATCTGAAGCATTCGCAGTGACCAACGGAGTGAAGCAGGGCTGCGTATTGGCTCCCACCCTGTTCAGCCTCATGTTCTCTGCCATGTTAATGGATGCCTACCGTGACGAACGCCCCGGGATCCGCATCGCCTACCGGATGGACGGCCGACTCCTCAACCAACGACGAATGCACTTCCGCTCGCGTGTCTCCACAGCGACTATCCATGAACTTCTATTCGCTGATGACTGCGCACTCAATACAACGACAGAAGAGGAAATGCAAAGGAGCATGGACCTCTTCGCTGCCGCCTGTGACAACTTCGGACTTCGCATCAACACTGAGAAAACGGTTGTGATGCATCAACCGTCGCCAAACACTCTATACACCGCAGCTCACATCAATGTCAATGGCGCCCAACTTAAATCTGTAGATACCTTCACGTATCTAGGCAGCAATCTCTCACGCAGCACCAAAGTCGACGATGAGATCGCCCATCGGATCGCTAAAGCCAGCCAAGCCTTTGGACGCATGCAAAATGTGGTCTGGAATCGACATGGTCTCCACCTCAGAACCAAACTCAAGATGTACAAAGCTGTCATATTGCCAACGCTGCTGTATGGAGCGGAGACGTGGACAATCTACCAAAAGCAGGCACGAAAGCTCAACCACTTCCACCTCAGCTGTCTCCGCAGAATACTAAAGCTGAGTTGGCAAGACAGGATACCGGACACGGAAGTGCTGGAACGAACAGGCATTCTCAGCATTTTCGCTCAGTTGAAACAACTGCAACTGCGCTGGAGCGGTCACCTTGTGCGGATGGATGACGAAAGGCTACCCAAACGACTCTTCTATGGAGATCTCGCCATGGGTTCTCGTCGACAAGGGGGTCAAGTACGACGCTACAAGGACACTCTGAAGACCTCCCTGAAGCAATTGCAGATCAATCCGGAGTCCTGGGAGGACCTTGCCCGAAATCGATCGGCTTGGAGGAGAACAGTGAAGACAGGGGCAGCAATCTACGAAGCCAACAGGATCGCCGCTGCCAAGACCAAAAGAGCGGCACGAAAGTCACCAGCGCCCCGGATCAACATCGCCAATGCCCAGGCCCTTCCAACATGCCCGCGCTGTCACCGCACCTTCCGCGCGCGAATCGGCCTAGTCGGACATCTTCGGAAGCAATGCATCAACAATCCGACAATTCAAAATTCTACGTCTACTTCTGTCAACCCTCCTTCGGACTCCTCCACCCTCACCCCTGGCATCAATTCCACTAGTCCCACCATCATCGAGACCGCATCACAATGCTCAGCACGTGTTACCCCCACAACCACCACTGTCACCACCACTACCACCATCAGCGATGGGGACTCCCTCCTAAACTGTCCTCATTGCAACCGCACATTCACCTCACGCATTGGCCTGGTCGGTCACTTGCGAATCCATCGTACAGAGACTGGTGAACCAGTGCCTGGAGCTCCAACACACAGCAGAGATCGCCGCCTCCACTGCCCTCACTGTCCTCGTGCATTCACTCATCGCATGGGCCTTTTCGGTCACATGCGCATTCACAAAAACCTGCGGTAAACCACCGGAGGCTAAGCTACATCTGAACACACTATCTTCACCAATACATCGACCACACCTTCACAATCACCATGTACCTGAGTATATCACGGTTTCCTAGAAACCGTGGCTGGGAAGGCTGCCAATCTGACGCTTACACCAGACCACGACGTCGGCTCAGTGTATGTGTTGTGTGTGTCGAGTGGCTGACCAGTGGACTGGGAGTCAGACGGCGATGGCTCCTCCATATCCCCTGAGTTAGTGAATCCTGGCGTGTGCGTTATGGGGGCCAGGTCGTGCTGTGGCGCGCGAAGACGGGTACGCCGATCCGTCAGCCAATGCGCCCACTCCCACATCAGGCAACTGACCGGCTCGGACAGTAGTCTGACTGTGGGGGTGGGGAGAGAGTGAGGTCGACAGCTCAGCGCATATTCCTCACTATAAACAATCTGACGCGCTTGAAACTATCACGGTGCGCTAAAAGCCGTGGCTTGGAAGGTTGCCAACTGACGGGATAACTCGGACCGCGTGGTCAGCCCAATGTGTGTTTTGTGTGGAGTGGCTGACTGGCGGACTGAGAGTCAGGCTGCAATGGCTCCTTCTTAATGTGGTCTTTATGGCACCCCACTCTGTGGGATCCGAGCCAGGTGTGGTGGCACGCCCAGGGGCGGCTCCGGCCGCGCCAGCCACCTGCGCCCTCTCCCATCTCCGGTCTTCTTGACTGTGTCATGAGACCGGGCTCAGGTGGGGAGGAGAAGAGAGTGCGGTAACGTTGAGTGCCGCGGTTGGAAGGTTGCCAACTGACAATTACACTCAGACCTCGCAGTTAGTCCAATGTGTGTTGTGTGGAGTGGCTGACTGGTGGTCTGAGAGTCAGGCTGCGATGGCTCCTTCTTAACGTGACCTCTGGCTATCTCACACATGTGAGATGTAAGCCGTTCAACCCCCTGTTGTGTGAAATCCTGGTGCTTGTGTTTGGGGGGCCAGGTCGTGTACGTAGTACACGTAGACGAGGTCACCAGCAGCTGCGCCGCTTCCGCATCAGACAACTGACCGGCTCGGACAGTGGTCTGATTGTGGGAGTGGGGAGAGAGTAAGTCGAGAGCTTAGCGTATTTTCCTCACTATAAACAATCTGACGCGCTTGAAACTATCACGGTGCGCTAAAAGCCGTGGCTTGGAAGGTTGCCAACTGACGGGATAACTCGGACCGCGTGGTCAGCCCAATGTGTGTTTTGTGTGGAGTGGCTGACTGGCGGACTGAGAGTCAGGTTGCAATGGCTCCTTCTTAATGTGGCCTTTATGGCACTCCCACTCCGTGGGATCCGAGCCAGGTGTGGTGGCACGCCCAGGGGCGGCTCCGGCCGCGCCAGCCACCTGCGCCCTCTCCCGTCTCCGGTCTTCTTGACTCTGTCTTGACACCGGGCTCAGGTGGGGGAGGAGGAGAGAGTGCGGTAGCTGCAGCGCAAGTCTACTATCACTTTAAACTAATTCACGCGCAAGTCACCGTCCCTGCTCAACTTTCCCATGGAGCATACGGTGGACATCGTCGGACTACGACGGTCGAACTGTCGTGTGTAGGGGTACTAGTTAGGGGCAGCACCACACAGCTTGCATTTGGTCGCTCCATTTGTCTCGTACAGGTGGTGAATGCTCCTGTGGCCGCCTCTAACTGGTACCCAACTCTCACCTGTGGCTCCTCGAAGTTGGGTTCTTCCCAGCGGCCACACCCCGGGCAACCGTCACGACCGGCGGGCTAAACCAGGTGAGGGTCTCCGGTGTTGTGTGTGCCTCCACACCCGGTATGTCTGACTCCCGAACTTCCCACCTCCCCCTCTCAAAAAGTCCTACGGTGGGGGCGACAGCAACCCCGTAGGCGGCCCAGACTAACTCGGGTCGTTCTCCCACTAAAACAAACCGTGACCCATAGTGGAGTTCGGCAGCCGTCTGGGATGTCCGAGCAGCCCTATTTAGGGATAGCACTGCTTGCCTCCTCGCGGAGGAAGGGGCTAGAAAATGTGCCCTAAAAAATGCTGGTCTCACGTCTTCTGCAGCCGGCCGCGGCTCGCAGATCGCAAACTACGCGGTCGTAAAACTCAAACAAACAACAATACCCCCGTCCCCATCCCCCTCGCCATACTCTCCAGGCTGCTCGGGTGAGTCCACTCACACTAGCAGCCTGGAATGTTCGCTCCCTTTTAGACAATCCTAGGAGCAACCGGCCGGAACGGAGGACGGCGCTAGTCGCTCGGGAACTGGCGCGCTACAAGGTGGACATTGCTGCTCTCAGCGAGACCCGATTCTCTGAGCAGGGTCAGCTGGAGGAGGTGGGGCCGGCTACACCTTCTTCTGGAGCGGCCGGCCAAAGGCAGAGCGACGCGACGCTGGTGTTGCCTTTGCCATCCGGAACGGCATCGTGGGACGTCTGCCCTGTCTGCCGCAGGGTATCAATGATCGTCTGATGAGCCTCCGCCTGCCTCTTCGGGGAGACCAGTTCGCCACCATCATCAGCGCCTACGCTCCCCCAATGACGAGCTCTGATGCGGCGAAGGACAAATTCTACGAGGACCTGCACGCCTTGCTGGCGACTGTGCCGAAAGAGGACAAGTTAATTGTCCTTGGTGACTTCAATGCCCGCGTCGGGACGGACCACGCTGCCTGGCAGGGAGTGCTGGGTCCCCACGGTCTCGGTAGCTGCAACGATAACGGCCTCCTTCTTCTGCGCACGTGTGCGGAACACCGTCTCCTGCTGACCAACACCTTCTTCCGCCTTCCGACGCGGGAGAAGGCCACGTGGATGCACCCTCGGTCGCGGCGCTGGCATCTGCTGGACTATGTTCTCGTCCGGAGGCGAGATCGACAGGACGTGCTGGTAACCAAGGCGATCCGCGATGCCGATGGTTGGACAGATCACCGCCTCGTCATCTCCCAGATGAGGCTCCGACTGCAACCCCGACGAAGGCCCCAAGGTAAGAGGCCGCCATGTAAGTTAAATACTCTTTTATTAAATTTGCCTGCTCACTGTTTTGATTTCAGCAACCAAATAACCGAGAAACTGGAGGACCTGCATGCTCCAGATGATAACGCTACCGTGGAGACACGATGGTGTCAACTGCGAAATGTCATCCAGTCCACCGCCCTCGATGTACTCGGACGCGCACACCGTCGACACCAGGACTGGTTTGACGACAATGACGCCGACATCAGCAACTTACTCGCGGAGAAGAATAGACTACACAAAGCCTACATGGACCTTCGGACTGACGCCACCAAAGCAGCCTTTTTCAGATGCCGGCGCCTTGTACAACAACGGCTGCGGGAGATGCAGGATGCCTGGATGATCCGAAAGGCTGAGGAAATCCAGGGGTATGCGGACCGCAATGAAATGAAAAACTTTTTCAAAGCCATCAAGGCCATCTACGGCCCGTGTATCAAGGGGTCCGCACCGCTGCTCAGCTCTGACGGCACAACACTGCTGACAGAGAAATCGCAAATTCTGAAGCGCTGGGCCGAGCACTTCAGAAGTGTCCTTAATTGCTCATCAGCCATCTCCGATGCTGCCATTGACCGGCTCCCTCAAGTGGACACGAACAATGACCTGGATCTGCCGCCTTCCCTACCAGAAACCATCCGGGCCGTGCAGCAGATTTCCAGCGGTAAAGCACCGGGATCCGACGCAATCCCACCGGAAGTCTACAAGCACGGTGGGCCCCGGCTGATGGCAGAACTCACAACACTCTTCCAGGAGATGTGGCGCCAAGGACAAGTTCCTCAGGATTTCAAAGACGCGACCATCGTCCATCTCTACAAACGGAAGGGGAACCGGCAACTCTGTGATAATCACAGAGGCATCTCGTTGCTCAACATCGCCGGGAAGATCTTCGCCCGTATCCTTCTCAATCGTCTTAACGGTCACCTAGAGCAGGGCCTGCTCCCAGAAAGTCAATGTGGCTTCCGCCGACACCGCGGAACAACCGATATGATCTTTGCCGCCCGCCAGCTACAAGAGAAGTGTCAGGAGATGCGAACTCACCTATACACTACCTTCGTGGATCTAACGAAAGCCTTTGACACGGTGAATCGTGACGGACTGTGGAAAGTCATGCAGAAATTCGGCTGTCCTGAGCGGTTCACGCACATGGTGCGTCAGCTTCATGACGGGATGACGGCGCGCGTCACTGACAACGGGACGGTATCCGAAGCATTCGCAGTGACCAACGGAGTGAAGCAGGGCTGCGTACTGGCCCCCACCCTCTTCAGTCTCATGTTCTCGGCTATGCTGATGGACGCCTACCGTGATGAGCAGCCTGGTATCCGCATCGCCTACAGAACTGACGGGCACCTTCTCAACAGTCGGCGTATGCAGGCTCCAACGCGCGTGTCTACGACTACAGTCCATGACTTGCTCTTCGCGGACGACTGCGCCCTTAACACCGTGACGGAGGAGGACATGCAAAGGAGCATGGACCTCTTCGCCGAAGGCTGCGCCGATTTTGGATTAACAATCAGTACAGCCAAAACGGTTGTCATGCACCAGCCGCCACCCAGCGCGGAATACAATGCTCCTCGAATCAATGTCAACGGTGCTCAACTCAAAAACGTGGAAACCTTCGCTTATCTAGGAAGCACGATGTCGCGCAACACGAGAATCGATGACGAGGTTGCCCAACGGATCTCCAAAGCTAGTCAGGCCTTCGGCCGGCTGCAGGCCTCCGTGTGGAATCGCCACGGTATTCACCTGAACACCAAACTGAAGATGTACAAGGCCGTCGTCTTGACGACACTCCTTTACGGAGCGGAAACCTGGACCGTCTACTCGAACCAAGCCAGGAAGCTGAATCACTTTCATCTCAGCTGCCTCCGCAGAATACTGAAGCTGAGATGGCAAGACAGGATCCCGGACACGGAAGTCCTGGAGCGGACCGGAATCCTCAGCATCCATGCCATGCTGAGGCAAGTGCAACTGCGATGGAGCGGCCACCTGGTAAGAATGGACGACGAGCGACTACCCAAACGACTTTTCTACGGAGATGTCGCTACGGGTTCTCGCCGACCGGGAGGTCAAAAACGACGCTACAAGGACACTTTGAAGAAATCGCTGAAGCAACTGCAAATCAACTCGGCGACCTGGGAGGACCTCGCCCAGGATAGACCGGCATGGAGAAGATCAGTGAAGACTGGTTCAGCAATCTATGAGGCCAACCGGATCGCCGCCGCCAAGGCCAAAAGAGCGGCACGAAAGTCACCAGCGCCCCGGACCAACACCGCCAATGCCCAGGCCCTGCCAACATGCCCGCGCTGTCAACGCATCTTCCGCGCGCGAATCGGCCTGGTTGACATCTTCGGACGCAATGCACCAACAATCCGACAATTCCAATTTCTACGTCAAATTCTGCCAACCCTCCTTCTGACTCCCCACCCTCACTCCTGGCATCAATTCCATTACTCCCACCATCATAGAGACCACATCCATCTACTCATCGCCTGTTACCCCCACCACCGCAACCACCACCGCCTTCACTACCACCACCACCACCACCATCAGCGATGGGGAATCTCTCCTAAGCTGTACTCAATGCGACCGCACATTCACCTCACGCATCGGCCTGGTCGGTCACTTGCGAATACATCGTACAGAGACCGGTGAGCCAGTGCCTGGAGCACCATCACACAGCAGAGATCGTCGCCTCCACTGCCCTCACTGTCCTCGCGCATTCACTCATCGCATGGGCCTATTCGGTCACATGCGCATCCATGACAGCGGAATTCACCACAATGCCGACAACACCGATACACCATGCACACCCTCCGCTCCTGCCATTCTTAGCGCCCCTGACACCCCCACTACCATGAATGACATCGCCCCAGCCTCTACCGATTTCTCCTGCGCACACTGCGCCCGCAACTTCAACTCACGCATCGGCCTGGTCGGTCACCTACGAATCCATCGCACAGAGGCTGTTGAACCAGTGCCTGGGGCTCCGACATACATTCGACGCGCCCATCTTCACTGCTCCCGCACATTTACACACCGCATGGGCCTATTAGGACACATGCACCTCCATGACAACCTCCGGTAAACCACCGGAGGCTTAGCTACATCAGCACACACTACCTACATTAATACATCGACAACGCCCTCACAATCACCATTTACCAGAGTATATCACGATTTCCCAGAAACCGTGGCTGGGAAGTCTGCCAATCTGACGCTTCCACCAGACCACGCCGTCGGCTCAGTGTATGTGCTGTGTGTGTCGAGTGGCTGACCAGTGGACTGGGAGTCAGACGGCGATGGCTCCTCCATATCCCCTGAGTTAGTGAATCCTGGCGTGTGCGTTATGGGGGCCAGGTCGTGCTGTGGCGCACGAAGACGGGCACGCCGATCCGTTAGCCAATGCACCCACTCCCACACCAGGCAACTGACCGGCTCGGACAGTGTCTGATGGTGGGGGTTGGGGAGAGAGTGAGGTCGACAGCTCAGCACATGTTCCTCACTATAAACAATCTGACGCGCTCAAAACTATCACGGTGCGCTAAAAGCCAAAGCTTGGAAGGTTGCCAACTTACGGGATAACTCGGACCGCGTGGTCAGCCCAATGTGTATTTGTGTGGAGTGGCTGACTGGCGGACTGAGAGTCAGGCTACAATGGCTCCTTCTTAATGTGGTCTTTATGGCACTCCCACTCTGTGGGATCCGAGCCAGGTGTGGTGGTACGCCCAGGGGCGGCTCCGGCCACTACAGCCACCTGCGACCTCTCTCATCTCCGGTCTTCTTGCCTGTTTTGTGAGACCGGGCTCAGGTGGGGGAGGAGAAGAGTGTGCGGTAACGTTAATCGACGCGGTTGGAAGGTTGCCAACTGCGTTTACACTCAGACCTCGCAGTTAGTCCAATGTGTGTTGTGTGGAGTGGCTGACTGGTGGTCTGAGAGTCAGGCTGCGATGGCTCCTTCTTAACGTGACCTCTGGCTATCTCATACGTATGAGATGTAAGCCTTTCAACCCCCTGTTGTGTGAAATCCTGGTGCTTGTGTTTGGGGGGCTAGGTCGTGTACGTAGTACACGTAGACGAGGTCACCAGCAGCTGCGCCCGCTTCCGCATCAGACAACTGACCGGCTCGGACAGTGGTCTGATTGTGGGGGTTGGGGAGAGAGTGAGGTCGAGAGCTCAGCGTATTTTCCTCACTATAAACAATCTGACGCGCTTGAATCTATCACGGTGCGCTAAAAGCCGTTGCTTGGAATGTTGCTAACTGACGGGATAACTCGGACTGCATGGTCATCCTAATGCGTGTTTTGACTAGAGTGGCTGACTGGCGAACTGAGAGTCAGGTTGCAATGGCTCCTTCTTAACGTGGCCTTTATGGCACTCCGACTCCGTGGGATCCGAGCCAGGTGTGGTGGCACGCCCAGGGGCGGCTCCGACCACGCCAGCCACCTGCGTCCTCTCCCGCCTCCGGTCTTCTTGACTCTGTCTTGACACCGGGTTCAGGTGGGGCAGGAGGAGAGAGTGCGGTAGATGCAGCGCAAGTCTACTATCACTTTAAACTAATTCACGCGCAAGTTACCGTCCCTGCTCCACTTTCCCATGGAGCATACGGTGGACATCGTCGGACTACGACGGTCGAACTGTCGTGTGTGTGAGTGAGAGAGAGTGAGAGAGAGAGAGAGAGGATCAACTTCCATAGTTGTAATGAGCAGCTGCGCACCCACATCCCGGCTGTGTTTGGATTTTCATAGATGATTGGAGATCGCAGAATGCAAGATTAGGCCTGCCAGACATAACCAGCAGTTAAAATAGTATCAATTTTACTATTCTTCCCGATGCATGCACGATGATGCTTAGTCCCAAAAGGAGTCACTCCTGCCAGATTAAGAACTAAAGTCAGCCTGATTCATCCCACCATCATTGCACAGATTCCCTATGGTACTTATCAGAGTCAGAATTTACTTATATACTGTGCCATTATATCTGTTATCACTTAAGTTGCCTCAGCTCGACACTTTAGCTTAAGGTTTATGACCTGGTCCACTTGTCTTCTTGCACATGCTAGTTTCTCTGCCAACAGGGAAGAGACTTCCAATACATTCGTCTATTAATTGTGTTGAGCATTAATTTCCTGGGCATTGAGAGTAGGAACTTACCAAGTCAAACACTATGGGCGCCAGAATGGTCACTGTGGCGGCGTTAGTGATGAATTGCGTAAGAATACCGCTGAGGAGCGCGACGATGCAGATGTTGGCTAGGGATGGAATTGACCTCATAACATTGAGAGCTTCGCTGAGCATGTTTGACAAACCACTGACCTTTGGAAGAGAAGACAATTTAGATGCAGGGGCCTTTCAATTGATCAAAGAAACCGTAATGTCGGATTAAACGTCCTCTTACGTACAAACCTGGAACAACTTGAAATTCATTGAAAAGACTGCACTTCACGCAGGACGACGAACTAAAACTGGTATCTTACCCGAATCGCCCTCCATACTGGCCTATGTACCCACATACTTAAAGCCCCAAACTTTTAGGCAACTGGCAATTAAGAAAGCTATTTTAATGACAAGGTTCAAATACTTGGCCTTATGCTATCGGCGATAGCAAACCAGGTCCATGGTGTCAGAAAAGTTGTTGAACGTGGGGACGAGGGGGAAGACGGTATTCGCAGGTGGACCTGTAGAGATCCGAGCAGTAGGTAAAAGTCAGAAGGCACCAGTGTGAGGGATTTATTGTGCACAGAACCCTCAGTTGCTGGCCCAGGCAACAGTGTCCAAATGGCTGCGTCCAGTCATGCCTGAGTGAGGAAGAGACAGTGGTGGCAGCTGCTCTATTAGGATTACGGATTGTGTTCACCAATTGGTGCGCGTCGCATTACCCATGGGGTCTCCTGTCTGGTGGCCTATGCTGCATTGGCCGAGGGCAAGGAGTTCAAGTGGAGCTTGGGCAGCCACCATTATATGGACGCATGGGCGTGTGTCCGACTGGAATTCGGTCAATTGTCTGCAGGTCAGCGAGTCTGAAAGCGTTCACTGCGAACGTGACTGACCTTACGGCAGCTGACCTTGAACAAGGATCCCCGACATAAGTTGAGCGTCAGCTACAGATAAATTTCTCAGGATCCCAGTCTTGTCTTCTTTTGTTGGCCCTAGATCGCGTGTAGTTATTTTGCCTCGAGAAACGCAGACGGTTGGGTCTGCCAATCATTGCAGATAAGTTCCCAGGGTTTCTAGTTGATTCCATGATATGTGAGCCGGGGCTTTGCCTTGTTCTCTCGGTCTGTCAGTTCCTGCAACATTAGGAGGTGGAAGAGCTCTGTCTCAGGCACAGGCCTGTAACTCGGACTACTTTGCCACCCTCTTGAGGGGTGAGCGGTTTCGATATTGTCGTTGTGCGAAGCACACCTGTCAATTGCGGCCACTTGAAATCAGTGATCCCACCTCGCCGTTCCACCTTTAGGATCACCAGAGAGCTTCATAGACGTAAATGGTCCGAAGTCATCGCGCGGCATGGAAATATTATCCAGCTTTCGAGGTTATAACTAGAGGCACTCAACACAATGCCTATGTACACATTCTCATTGGCCATGAGAAAGAAACCATGGTGGTTCCATATAAAAAATGTTAGCTTTCCTAAAATATGACAGGCCCTGGAGACACGGGTGGTCTATTTTATGATAGCTTTTATCCCTATAAATACTGTGCTTTCCAGATAAGCTGCGATTTCAATGATGGAGAGACAAAAGGATTATTAGTTCAGTTTATCGCTTAAATTCGTTGATTAACGCTCCCCGATCGCTCGTCCAGTTCTGCCTTGGGGCAGCAGCTGCACAGCGCTTAAATGTTACGAAATGGGGCCTAATCACTTTTTTGATACAACTTGAGTAGTATCTGGAGGCGAAGGCACCAAATTATGGGTTCACGTTTCATTTCTGTAATAAGATTCAATGTGCAATCATCGTCAGCAATTATGTATTTTGTTAATTGAAACTTTTATTATATATACTGAGTGTCCTTCAGACACGAATGTCCCCTTCTTCTCAGAAGAGGATGATGATGATGCCAGGATATTCGTCCTAATAAGCTCCGTATAAGCTTAGAATTAAATTGAAGCTAAGGAATACTGGGATGGGCACGCAAAGTAACCTCGCACACTTTTTTTCCGACGAAAGCATCAAAGATCGATATATGGTAGATAACGAGGGCCCACCAACTATATTGCAGTTGGCTTCATTATATGAATTCATCTTTGTTAACACGAAATCTCTGTTGACATCATACAGGGAAAGTTATTCCCCACATTTTGAAAGGACACTCACCATAGTTCGTCCGTTAAACACACTTAAGTTTGCGCAAATCTGGGGAGTGTGGTTACGTATACATGCATTAGATTATGATGCGGAAGACGTTAATGGCACATACCTCACTCGTTCCTTTCAGATCCTTTAAGCAAGTGGCAAGAATAAGTCAATAAGACGAGCAAGACATAGATATAGCTTCACGACACAGGTATGTCCCCCTCCACAACCTTCTCCGGATTCACGTATGGTTTTGTCCGATGCGGAGAGAAATGCCGGCTTATTTCATATGTTTTTGTCTTCCATTCGAATGAGTGACCGGATGTTGACCGTTCGCTTAGACAAGCCCCCTAGTGCCACGAAAAATGGTCCGACATCAGGTGAAGATGAAGAAGAAAAATAACCTCGAGCAGCAAGTAATTCGGTGAAATCGTCAATTCACATAAACTGCGACCAATCTACGGGAACCCCTCACATTCCAGCGGACAGTTCTTAGATCTTGGGGAGTTCATCATCTACGAGGATACCTAGGATTTTCATGTATGCTGATGTAGTGAGGGCCACATGTATGATATTAGCCTTATCGTCTCCCCATATCGATCAAATGTTGATGCTTAGTCTACTCCGATGAGCGTAATACAGAATAGATGCGGTCTGTGACCAGACCCCATTTCCTGCGCATTCCAAGTCACACACGTGCTGCCCCATCAGCCAACATAAACCACGGTATATTTATTTTAAACTATTTTTCTTCGCCGCATTAAAAAAAACAAACAGTTAACTACCCGTCATGTCTGTGTTATTCGAAATGGTTTGCCCCTTGGCTAGACTTCCAACCAAATAGAAAATAGCAAAGAAACAAACCTGGTTAAAATTATTCAAGCAAAGTCTAGTAGATAAATACTGCCGATTCACAAAGGGAAGTAGCGACAATTTTCGGTCTCCTAACCAAGCAGTTATGCGGCGCCATTCATAAGCTTATGCAGCAATAAACTAAAATTGTTATTTAAAATTATGCGAAGAGGATTAGTTTTCTAAAGACAGCCTCAGGCAAATTGATGGGGGCCGTTTTTAATAGCCCCAATTTATTCGAAGTTGTGCTAGGCCCGCTTATACGAAAAGATTAAAACAAACATTGCAATTCTCGCCCATGTTGTGGATTCCAGACTTCTTGCCTGGTCCCACCAAACACCCTTAAGATAATTGACCAGCGGCCACCACAATGTTACGAAATCCAGCCCTGTGCGCTCAGAAGAACCCCATACCTGCTCTGTGCAAGCGCACGGAACTCCCGTCCCCATATTCTGTGTCGAGGCATCGCCTGATCAGGGGAAGGCGTCACTAAGGGAGGATGTGGGTGATCAACATCTCCAATGACAGTGAGCCGAATTGCTGGGTCATTATCACGCTCACATGCAACATGGATGTTGAAATCACGGTGACTAAAGCCTCGGACGCGGATGGCATCAATTACGACCCCCAGCGGTGATCACGAGAGCTGCTAAGGCCAGCACGACTGTGATCGCGTGGCCACTATGGACTATAAATACGGCTCACCTTGTGCATATATCACCCTTTCTGTTACTGTCTCTGATGATGGGTTCGAGAGAGAATCCGAAACGTCAGGCCAATAAACACCATGTTCCAGTGATGGCCTCTTCGTCTTCCGAACTGCTTCCTGGAACTCGCCTGCTCGTTTCTATCGAAACATCACACATCACTCAATGAAAATGTTGACAGTTAAATTTCCAAATGTGTTATGCTGAGTGAAATTCACATATGAGGATATGCACACACCACTTACGTGAGACGTGTGTGTTTTAAGAACCAGGTCGTATGTCGGCTGCGTAGGCGTACGGTTTAGCCTTGCTTATCCTATCAGCAATCAGAGGCCTAACTCGAAAATGCAAGTGATGCATGGGAGAGAAATAGAGGGATTTTCACTGCGGAAATACATTTTTAAAGCACATCCACGCACTCCTTACCATAGTAAATGTACAGCATTATCACCAGTAACTTGGAAGACTGCCCACTGACCTGGTAATTCGGTTCTTCTAAGGACTATTTTCTCCAAAGTGAACTCCGAGTCCACGTCAAATGCAAACCGGTCCGCTCGTGTCTGGCACGGGTAAGTGGGCTGTTCAGAGTTGTTATTCAGTACATATACGCCCACCTCCGGTCGTCTCTACTATATCTTGGTATCAGAGAAACGTGGATGTAGGAGGAGAACGTGGGATGGATCCGCTTCAATATCAAGAAATTGTCCCATTACTCACCGTTTCATGCGGCAGCGAGAGACGGCGTCGTTCACGACGAACTGAAGTTGGTCATTTTCGGAGAACCGGCTTCGATGCGCACGCATTTCTGGCGACAGACCTATCCTCTTCAAGAAATACTCGAAGCGTTTTTCTGCTCAAAATCCGCTCCCAGAGTTGATCGATCTCACTTTGGCGATATGCAACTCTCCAAATTTGGAGCGGCATTTTAAGAACCAATTATTCTTAGCTGAGGGATCATACGCAGGCTAAGCTCAGCGAATTATCGCCTGCGTAAGCACTCGAAAAAAGTTATTACCGCGGTATACCGATCGCATTTCGCTTGTGGAGAGGGCGCTCCTATTGAAAAAATCGAGCGAAAATCGCCACCGCAAACTAACAGGCCATGCGAGAACCAGCTCTAGTTTTTAAAAATTATGTCACTGAAGCCGGACACGAGTTCGAATTTGACAAATTCTGAGTAGTTTTAGGTACGGTACTATACGAGATTTCGGTGTTGTTCCGACAGTCGACTGTTGCGTAGGAGGAATAAAAGCTGGTATCGCAGCATGCTAAGTTATTAGGGAAGACACTTACCGCTACGATCTTTTAGACCCGGTTCCGTAGAAAGGGTATAAGAAGTGGGAATGCTAGTTGGGAGGATAGTTTATTCTGTACAGAACTATCACAGAGGGGGTTGGATGAATTTATCTGCTGGACGAAGGTACGCCCAACTGCCGCGTCTGCTACGTCCCAAGTGTGTGAAACCGTACGGTAATCACGGGCATCTAGCGAGGTCAGTCATGATAAGCCGGTGTGAACAGCCAGACTTATCGAGGGCCAGACAGTCACTGATGCACTAGTGCATGTAGATGTGAGGGGCCACGCCGCGCCAGCCACCTGCGCCCTCTCCCATCTCAGGTGGGGGAGGAGGAGAGAGTGCGGTAGATGCAGCGCAACTCTACTATCACTTTAAACTAATTCACGCGCAAGTCACCGTCCCTGAACCACCTGGTGTGGAGCATACGATGGACCTCGTCGAAATCGACGGTCTAACTGTCGTAGATGTGAGGGGTTCAGCGTAAAACATGCGCACAGCGTGGTATCACTACACCGGCATAAGTACCCCACACGGTCACCTCCAAACTGGCGTTACTTAGTTTTCGTTGGCTCCTACTCCTCGTAGCTGTTGCTTGATTTGTTCCCATTTTATTTCTGAAGATGGACTCCTATGCTTGCAGTTTGTATGAGGCCGAAAGTCTCACTGCCACGACAGGAAATATCTGGTGTCGGGTACCGCATCTGGCGCAGTTGTGCACAGAGCAACTACGTGCGAGAAACCTAGAGATTGCTCCGGAGGCGAATGGCCGAGCACGCAGCTGAGCTGAGGAGGAAAGACGCTAGCTGGCAGATTGTAGCTCACTCAACCAAACCCGACCATATTTTAAAGTTTTATCAGGCCGGAATCCTCGCAAGAGGTGATAACCGCGTAAGACGCGAGCTGCTCAAACCATGATCCTCAGGCCCGCAGTTCATTAACAAGTGCAATGAACTCCCGTCCCCAGACGAGACATCGCCTGATCAGGGGAAGTCGTCACTTAGAGAGGAAGTGGGTGATCAACACCTCCAATGACAGTGAGCAAATTTTCCGGCCATTATCACGCTCGCATGCAACAGGGATGATGAAATCACGCCTCGGACGCAGATTGGCCTCCGCTCTGCCCTCCCAGTCATTTCCTCTTTATAACCCTCAATGAGCCCCCGTATAACAACATCACGCTTGTGTTTTAAGATGAACTTTAATCGACGTCTCTTTAATTACTGAAATGTTTTGCTCTACCCCGTTCTGGTTGATGAGAATTTATCGAACGCAAACACATGCTCGCCAACTAGTTTCCTGACTTCCACCGTGGGCATTCTCAAAAACTTTCATTGATGTCATTTTTGCACATACAGATGCGCAGATGATTGTAATCACCCACTGAATCGCAGGCATTCCAATGCAAACGAAGACAATTTCCAGAAGACTTCACTCGTCTGATAAGTTGTACAGTCTGAATCCCGTAATCACAGATAAGCCGGCTGAAATTTCTGACACCGAAGCTGCTGTTCTGAATAAATCTCCTCGACTCAATCTTACAGACCAGGACAGCGACAGGAACAGTCAGAGGTCAGTTACATAAAATCGGCGGGTGGAAAATGTTTTCGTCGTCCGTTAAAAAGTTATTTCCTGGAACATGATTGTTTTCCTTCCTGAGGGGTCAGTATGCACATAGTAGAAGGATAGTCAGTTATTAACATTACTTACAAAACACAAGGGCGACTGGAATTGCCATTTTGGCTTATTTACTGTCATCAGTCAACCATACACAACCCCAAGTGTTGCAAAATCTTCAGATCAAGCCCCGATCTGTTGATTAGAAGTCGGTTGCAATCGGATATAGTAACAGCGACAGTGGGGCGCTTGCCGATCGTGTCACTATGTGCGGCTGCTGGCGGGGACCGCAAGGTACAACGAGATGTGTATATCTCGGTGCCACAATCACTGAGCATCCCACTAACACAGTCAGTCATATCAGGACCTCCATAAATCACTTGAATTCTCTATAACCTACTGATATTTTCTATGGGATATTTCGAATACTTTCGAAAATAAGAGGAGGATAGTTACTGATGATCATTCTGAGGAACCGTTCTCGGCAACTTTGTCCTTACCCCTGTCCTCACGATGTTTGGGGAGGAACGTAATGGAAGTCCCTTCGTTCTCGCATTAGCGTACACAGGATACTACACTCACTTGGAAACGAGGAATAAGTTAAGGGATCGGATCAGGGGAAATTTTTTTTTAACCAAACATAATGAAAATGTTTTTTTTTAACTCTCCCCAAAGAGGTAAAAGTTAGGAGTTTGGAAAAAATATACTTCAAATTTTAGCTGCAACGGCCACTCGGTCGGTGTCTTAGCGGCTCCCCGGCGCTTGGCCTTTGGTCTTTCAGAGAAGTCTAGCTGGCAAATTGTGATACATAGTGGCGTCAGAAGTTAGCAAGCGAACGGAGTAAATTATTCAACACGCAGGATTCACCTTGTTAACTGCCGACAGTAGTGTAAACATAGGAACCAATTGCCACTGAATTCAATAGAATAACCCCAGCATGTGCCGCGTGTTATTCCATTGACACGATATTGTTAAATTCACACTTTTCATACAAACCGGGGTCACAACTAATAGTTCCTGCTACAATGACATCCTTCTAGGGTCAGTCAGTAAAACCTGCAAAAAAATAATCAAGCGCTAAATTTGTTCTCTGAGTGAGTTGATTGTTTGATTTTCGTTGTTTTTTGATGGTTTTACCGGTCTCTGGTCCACTGGACAGAGAAACCAGAACTAGAGGTGACGCCTTAAGAGGTGGCTTACCAGAGTGCTCTTCGAACGGGCATATCCGCCACCAATTAGGAGCAGGACACTCCGTGACTTCCAGGACTAAGGAACTTTTGGTCAAAACCGGGTATGAACTGATCAGTTCTGCTTACTTTCAAAAGTAAGCATGTTTCCCCGCTTCTCCCTCTCTCAATTCATTAAAATCTGAAAAAAACTATAAAGCACTAAAGTAGGGTTCCAGAATGAATTGCTTTTAATTTTTTCCGGGCTTTTGTTCCTTACTAATCGCGTAGCGCTGACTCATATGGCTCTCTAAACAGAGCATGGGAACAGAAACCATCCGCAATACAGTCGTTTTTGAGGTAAACCCCGGGGAAAAAAAAAGGGTAAGCTTTCTAGTTAGGGTTACGTTTTGAATTTGGTTTAAAGTTAGGGCTACGGTTAGTGTGGGTTTTCTGTAGGGTAAGGGTTAAGATTAAGGGCTGTGGTTTAGGTTGCTGTTTGGGTAAGGAGCCGCCCCTTTAACGGACCGCGTCGTAACTGTGTGGGACCGACGTGGGGGCATAAATCAAAGCGCGACAGGCGTTCTTCGAGTTGCACGCCAAAAACAAATGCTAAATATTTGGGAGTGTGGGGATGTGGTGGCACGCGTAGGCGCACGTCGCGCCAGTCACCTGCATCCAATCCCTCCTCCGGTTTTTTTGAATTTTTCATGACACCTGGTACAGGTTTGTGAGGGAAGAGAGAGAGAGAGAGAGAGAGAGAGAAAGAGAGAGAGAGAGAGAGAGAGAGAGAGAGAGAGAGAGAGAGAGAGAGAGAGAGAGAGAGAGAGAGAGAGAGAGAAAGAGAGAGTGCAGTAACTGCAGCACAAGTCTACTACCACTTAAAACTAATCCACGCGCAAGTTATTGCCCCGTCGGAATCGACGGTCAAACTGCCGTCAGGATTAGGATATGGGAATAGGTACCCTTCCTGGAATTATGTGCAAGTCCACCTTTCTCACGCGGGCAAGGCCTACCTATTCCCGTATCTTCTTTAGGCAATCATGTAAGGAATAATTAGTAGCAATCATTGAGGACTGAGAGTTGTGGCTTACCATAATGACCTTCGAAAGCGCATATCCGCCGCCCATTAGAAGCAAGACACCCCAGCTGCAGCCCCTTTGTGCCTGCGACCAGGAGATTAGGCGTGTGTTGATGCGCCTGAAGGCCAGATCATCTACAAGTTGTAGCCAAATCCTCGTAATAATTCACCAAAGCCGTAGAAAAATTACTTAGAAGATCAAACTGATTGCATTAAAAATGGTAAGATAATCCTGTCTGTGGATCGACGACAGACGAGCTTTTATCGAACCAACGAGAAGGCATGGCCGGCGGTGAAAAACCGGCAGAGCCCAATCCTCGGACAGGGCAAATTATATTTGAAACCGAGTCAGTCTTACTGTCCGAACATTTGAGATATGAGCTCGTGGGTATGATGGCTGTGGACGAAAATACCGCAATTCCAGCTTGTTGGGGTCCGATCTTAACCTCAAGGTTGACCGTCTTGCAGGATTTCGTTTGTTACGCATATTAGTCTCTATCCTACAGGCTCCATAACTTCTCTTGCAATTCGATGATTTTGCAAAATACTAGATGTGCGCACTAAGTATGAGGAGTGTTCATAACGCTTCTATTATGCCGTAGAATGATTATAAAGCATGATTTATAGAATTTAGCAATTGCAGTCGTTGGTATAGTAAGGAACTTATGAACGTATCGCAGGAAAGGGTTTAGTCTTAGCGAGGAAATATCGACGCATCCGAACGCGATTTGAATAGAAGACATTTTTGAGCAGTTTGAGCGGAATAAAATAGAATAAACAAAATCAATCGTAAGTAAGCCAGCAATAACAGATTTCTCGCTTCAGGTGTATATAACAGTAACAGGGCAGCTTCCCTTGAACAAGAAATTGCTCCAATTGAAGTCAAGCGTTTTTAATTATAACTGACAACAGACGAAATCAACTCTTTTTTTTGTTTTAGCTCTTGAATGAGCAGATCTTTTGGTAGTAAAAATTAAGTCAGATTTTACACGTGATGATTAAAGCACAGAGATGCACTCGATAAGAAATTTTTGTCAAGACTAACTTAAGGGACTCCAAATCTCCTGTGGAGACCTTAGATGCCGAAAGTTTCTTATTTTGAACTGTTCTGGGCCCCACGTTAGCAGCATGCTTCAGCTTCAGGAAGAGGAAAAACAACAGCAGGTATGGATAAGATTAATGGGTCAAAAGTATCGATTTGAGGGCTGATGACGAAGAATGTGGCCAAACGCCTGGTGTCATTTTTCTTGGATGACAGGAGATACTCTCGAGATGTTGCTACAAGGAGTGCGCACCGTCTCCAGGCGACGGCTTTACTAATAGCTGATGATCGGAGCCTAACATTCGTAACCGTATATAAGAGGACGGACCGGAAGAAAGCTCTAACTCCCAGTGAGTGCACTAAAACATGAGCTTCTTATAGTGAGGAGGCACGGGCAGGATTAAGTCTAAAAAACGGACAACCGGACAGGGTTTAGTGGCTGACCTGAAGCGAGGACCCCGTCTAAGTGGGCAAGGTCAAGACCAATTAATGCCTGCTAATCGAACGAAGCTACACCTCGTACTAAGAAAGTTTCGAAGACATGCTGGCTATTTAACTACTTCCTACCTCCCAAGCCACCATCTCTATGTGAAAAAGGGAATGTTGCGCGGGGGTCAGGTCGTGTGTGGCACGCGTAGATGAGCCGTTGATCTCCATCAATCACTTGCGCCCAATCCAGCAACCGATGTTTGACGGACGCGGACAGTGGACTGGAGAGGGAGGAGAAAGTGAGGTCAACCATGAGGATTTTTTCCACACGGCTCTTAAGCCCATTTCTTCCCTATAACGAATCCGACACGCTTCTAACCCATCGTGGCGCGTTCAAAACCATGGCCAGGAAGGCTGCCATCTGACGGGATAACTCGGTTATTTTCTCAGGACGGAAAGTTAGACAGCAATGGATCCTCCACTCTTAAATTTGGATTCTCACTTTTGTTTATCACTACCAATGAGGCAAAGATAGGTCCTTGGAAGCAAGGCTGCTTAAAATATCTGCCTGCATCGAACCTGCTCTCGTTGCCTAACTACCGTAAAATGTGCTGCCGTAAACAAACAGTGAATTCTGGCTGGTATTCTGGATATTTGTTGAGAGGCGTGTTGCCAAGCTTAGAAATTTAAAAACAAATATAGTAATACCTCGAACATTTGCCAGGTTAGGTTACAGAACATGTCATCAGTTTTTGGTACGAGTAAATAAACATGTTTTGTGAGGATCTAGTATGTGCTCGAAATATGCACACCCACCCACCCCTGTCATACGTACTGGCGGTAGGAAATGGCTCTGTGAGGGGGGGGGGGCAAAAAGGTGACGATAGACTCTAAGGAAGGAAAATAGCAATATTAATGATAACGTTGTTTAACTACTCCGAAGGGGTCAAATGAAATGAGTACGTAAATGCAGGTGCACGATCGCAGGTTCATTACCTCCGAGAAGAATGTTCAAATCTAAGGTACAGCGAACATGATATAGTGTTCTGCAAAGGAACTGACGTAAATGAAACACCACAACGTAGGTTACATAAAAGTTGTTGTAAGATTTTAACAGACCACACTTATGACGGTAGTTAGGAGCAGAGGAACGAAACGGGCAGGCAATTTGTACCATTGACAGCGATGGAGATCAAAGTCGCTAAACGAAACCCAAACCCGTAGCAGTAATATTTAACCCTAACAGCCAAGCCGTAAATTTAAGTCCTACCTCAAATTTTTACCCCTTAGCACTAACCCTAACCGTAAGACTTCACCCTAAACACTAACCCTTAAACCCCTAGCTTCAAGCCCTACCTGCCAAACATAGCCCCTAGCCCTAAGCGCTAACTCCTACCTTAAGTCCTAAACCTGCGCAATAAATTTTGTTTTAAAACCCTCAGTTCTAACCCCATTCCCTAACCAGATCTCTTGCTCCTTAAGTGACTAAACAGGTACAAACATAGCCCACCCTCTCGGTCTAAATCAACAAAAGGTTGCTACATTACAGTACTAAAATCATCAGATGCTTACTTCGAGGTTGTGTGCGCTAAAAATGACCCGAAGCATGCTTTTGAGTAGATCGATTTCACTTGACAGTTAGTTTACAACATTACACCTAAAAAATAAATACGTACTTGACGTAAAATAACGTAAAGTGTCGTCTAGTGAGTACCTCTCACCAAAGTGCTTTTGAAGTACAGTATAATAATGTTATCTTTATGCTAATTCATTGCCTGCTATTTGGGAAAAACCAAGTAGCGGATGTGACTTCAAACGTACTGACTGACGTTTTAAGAAGTCAGTTACGGCAAATATAAATGCATTTTCAATTATTCCTTCCCGGGGCTGTACGGTATTATAAGTGCTGTTATATAAAAAACGGATAAAGTTCTTTCCACAGTAGTGCTGAGCAAATTATATTACAAGAACAACGCAAAAACCGTCTCAATTATCAAAAGCTTATAAATCTGCCGGGCCAACAAAATGAAAAAACTGGTCACCCAGATAGACAAAAGTCTGAAAAACTCAGGACCAAACAGAGAATCACACCCAGTGACTGTGCTCTATGAAACCCACTGACGCCGACACGGCTGGTTTTTATGGTCTGCCAAAAGTACATAAGGTAAGTGTACCACTGTTACCTCGTGTTACCCGACACGTGTTACTGATACTGATACCTCCGCTTCCACGACGTGCTTGTGCACCAGTGGGCAACTGAAGAACTAAAAACCACATGATTTAGCAAAGCCACCGACGCGACGCATATAATACAATTTCTTTCCTTAAAAAGGTTGAAACACATTGCAGTCCGCCAGCAGAAAAAAGAGCTTAAAGTCTATAGTTTCAGAACCTCTTTAGAGCTAATGGACATCCTACACATTTAATCGGGACAATCAGGTGCCAAACGAAGAGACGACGGTCACGAGAACAACAATTTAAAGTCCCTGTCACAGTTTCTTAACTGGTACAACTCAACAGAATTTGCAGTGCCTACCGACCCCTAGCAACGATTCTTCGCCATTTGATGGAAACTTACGCCCCACTGCCAATCACTGAAACCCAAGCAGTTGTCTAGAAAATACGTTGCAACGATAAGAACTACAGCTACGTTGGGGAAACCCAGTGGAATTTACAGACCCACCTACAGGACCACAAATCGTCGGCTCCGAGGCTAGACCCACACTATCTTCATGCAATGCACGGTGGAGAAGCTGGCTACAAGTTTGATCTCCAGGGGGCTTCCATCTTCGGCTGGCGCAGCTCAATGGCAGAACGGCTAACACTTGAGGTGTGTTATTCGGGTGCCAATGCCGTCAAAGGGCATCTTTACCTTCCTGCAGCTTTTAAAGTCTGGCTTCATTACGTGCGCGAAGCTCAGAACAAGACGGTCACGCAGAGCCTGGAAAAGCCACACAGACACAACCCGTAAACCAACCCGACAAAAAGAAGGAGCCACAAAACTGAAGAACACCGGCAGAGGCCCGATCGCCCCCTCCCTCCTAACACACGCAGCTAAACTGCACGCCATACGTCCTCCAAGGGGCTGAGACAGTGAGCAAAAAGTCGAACAACCAGAGGCCGAAAAACAGGTTCTGTTTAGATTACATACAGTTAAAGTCTTGACAAGGGTGATACTACCAAGTTCTCCAAAATGTCAGCTTATAAATCATTCTGGTCCGGTAAGCCCGTTATATTTCTCCATTTGTCAACCCGGGTCTCTAAACTTTGTCAATCTTAAAAGTTTAAACAGCCAATGAAGATAAAGTATGTTGGCAGTGGTTGAGGACGTCCAGATGTCCGGGCTTATAATCTAGTTCTGTCAGAGGCCTGAGAGACCTGAGGATAGCTAATGGGAAACATCCGTTTGCCGAACAAGAATTCTTAAATGTTTACATGGGTATGATCGCTGGACTGACCTTTTCTTTTTCAGTGTCAGAAAGGTAAACCAGCTTATCTGCAAATACCACAGAATTCATTTTCTGAGGGTGGAATTAATAAAAAAAGTAATCTACATACGGTACGCAGGGGGTACAAGTATTCGAACAATTTAAAAATAGGCAAAGGTTACAAGAGAAATAATTCGCTGTAAAACATATGTGCGTGATGACTACGAAAAAAAGAGAAAGCAAAAACGCATGTACTCATTAAAAAGTCTTAGTAAAAAACATTATTTACTGTGAAAAGCATGCAAACACATAAATTATTTCAAAAACTAAACAGAACTACTTTGCAGGACTCTTCGAGGATTCCGAAAATTTCAACAATCTGTAAAAAAATCGCGCATACAAATTATTTAGGTTTAAATGGAAAGGCACGAATTCGAGAATCCAGAAGATCGAATGCACGAGGTAATAATATATAGAAACTGTTCGACGCCAGGTTTGCTGTCTAGGCTATTTGATCTCTTTCAGCGATCTATTACGACGATAAGTCGGAATGAGGGGCGATTCCACTCACAGTTGTTGTTCGACTCTATTGTTTATGCATGCACTAGTTGCAATGCACCAGCAACCGGGTTTCGCAACATGGCTGGCTGATAACGGCCATGAAGCGCAAAATGGCCTATTACTGTGTCGGTATGCCAAATTAGTAGCTGTGAAGTGTTATATATAAAATAAACGGTTTTTGGTAAGCACACGACAGTGAAGGCCAGAGGTTTATTCTGGACGGTTTTGCGGGTAGCTTTGACTGTAAACATAAAATAAGTGATAAGACCTGACCCTACCTTGTTTGTCACATTGAACTCTAAGAGATTATAGTTCAGCAGAAAACATTGGCTAGTCCTAGCTAGCGCCTGCTGCGGTGTCATGTTATTTTCGTGTTCACAGTTCGTGCATCTGAAAAAGGTTTACGTTAAGTCTGTATCGATGAACACAATAACGCAACCGAGAAACATTTGTTGTTTAAACGAAGTTCACCAGTTGCTCATCTTGTGGCCTTATGGCCTTTTAATTAAAGAGGGCGACTTGAAGGTGATCAATATAACTATCTTAATAGCAAATATATAAATACCTTACCTCCTTCTGCTTCATTTAGACGCACTCGCAGGGGATTGGTTGCCGGCAGCAAAAATACCAATATCACGAAGAAAACCGTGGCCTGGACATCGTCAACATACCTTGAGAAAGAGATTAGTTTTAACAGGTTGCCAAGTTTACACTTACTGCATCACTCTACCATTGGCATCCTTGGTAGTAGGCATCAAACGTGACCAACCGGGTATCCCCGGTTCACGACCAATCCAGAGGACGATAAGCAGGGCAAAGATGACAAGACATGATAGCTCTCCGAATCTATAAAGTGCAGACGGAGAATTTTGAGCAAATGAATATATATATATATATATATATATATATATATATATATATATATATATATATATATATATATATATATATAACTAGCGAGCTAGAATGTCCGTTGTTACGATTTATTTATGAGAGAGGTTCCTAACTGGGGTCTTTGTGGCGCTTTTGATGATTTTCGATCCCGTTCAGAATTATGAAATCCTTCTAATGTTTTGAGGCCAGGCAGTGCCTGACACGCGTAGACAGGGTGTTTACTGTCCGATAGTCTTGCACTCTGAGCAAGTGTGTGAGGCACTTCAAAGGACTCTGCGCTCGTCTGCCTCAAAACAAGCTAATTCACACGCAAGTTACCGATACAAACCTTAATCCATGAAGAACAGAGAGAACTTTGTCCTTTGTGGTGGTCAAACTATCTTACGAATGAGTAGCTAAACGACGCTTCGATATGTGAAACGTATGCCATTTTTCTGATGGAAAATAACCCATCATGATAAACATATAGAACAGTTACGATGTGCAGGAAAGATCTGATAAATGAAAAACCGAAAAGTTTGAGGGCTGTTGGTTTCAAATAAAAGAGCCGATAACGACGGATGGGGCCATGCTCATTAGCAATGGACTGAATCTCAGTTTTGGATAAATATGCATGAGTCATCATTGGGAAAGGAGTCCTTTGCACGGATGTTTCGGAGGATCAGAACCAATTTCCCAGTTCTGCACCCACTTGTGTTAAAACATACAACGGATGTGCTATCTCATGAAATGTTGCCAAAAGTTTAACATGCGTTTTCGAAGAGAAAAGATTACTTATATAGAGTTGTGATATCAATTAGATCGCAGCATAGTCCCCAAATATTTCAGTCACGTCAAGATATCGGCTTTCTTTCAGACCGACTGCGAAAACCGCACTTTGTAAAAAGGCCTACAAAGTTATTGTGAATTTCGTTCGTTTATTTCCGATGCCTTAGTAAAATTCAAATATATTTGATCGGAAACAGATATAAAAATATTCTTCCCTGTCTTCCTTGGGAAGCACCTTACGTCACCTTGAAAAAGTTCTTTCGGTTTTTATAAAGTTTCTCAGTAAGATCTGAAATGTCTATTCACCAAGCATCTTATCTGTCCAGTTATTACGGCCCATATCCAGCGCAAAACTATATGATATCTTAATCGCATAAAGAAATGTACCAAATTCCTTACACAGAATATATACACCTACTAGTTGAGAAACCTGGGATTAAGTGTACCAACAGGTCAGGTTTAAAATTATTTGGGCATCGAAAATCTTTTCATGATAACTAGTCTTTAAGTAGAAAATTTAAAAATACGTGATTTTTACCAAATTAGTACAAGAAATTATGATTTTGTGCATATTTACTATAAAATGTACTTGAACTTATAATTGCATTTAAAATCTATAGGAAAATTTATATTACCGAAGTACTGATTTTTTAAGCGTATTATTGGCAATCGGCCGGAAATAAAATTCTTTCAAATGCCGAAATTTTTACGACACTGAAATATTCGATGACTATCCCACAAGGTAGTCAATATTACAACCACATTCAAATACTCTTTTTTTATTCTAAACCACATTAAAATTTCGGTTAACATTAAGGAGATAGAATGGCTACTAGATGTTTTCGAGCGGTACCAAGTGAACAGTGCAAAGTGTTTCGTAATCCAACTAATGTGCTTACTTAATCGAACCCAAGGCTAAACTCTCCTCTCTGCTGATCTTCTGTACTGCCGAGGTGATATTCACAGAGGCGTCTCTTTTCTCCTCCTCCTCCTCCTCCTCCTTCCCGTGTTCAGGGTTCGTTGACACCGTGCCTCCCGCAGCAAGGAAAGCCTGACTAGCTTCGGTAGCGTCCTTGTTGGGATCGATTTCTTTCGGCTTTTTGGCGGCGCAGTTGAAGAAGGCCCTGCGTTTGGGAGAAATGGGATAAATCCAAGGGACGGGCTGGGAAACAATCGATATTGCCAATTAACCACCTGAAGAAATGACTCAAATTGGTAGTCAAATTGTTTGAGTGTAAGAAGCTTCCGAGGCGAAAGCGGGGGCGGATACTGTCAGCGCAAAAGTGAGACACGGGGAAGGAGGGGTGGGCGGAGGGGGAAAGAGATAGCGACAGTGTCGCATGATTGGCTGAGCATTGAGTATGGGTGGGATCGTTCGCTGTAGGCCTAAGGCTTGTTCGAGATTCTGCCGCGCACATTGAACTGGTTCGCAGCTCATGCGTCACTTTCTCAACGCTGACGTTAACTGCGGCCCCGGCATGAACCGGAATATTCCCTCATATCTGCCCCAGGTAATTACCCAAATATGTTATAAGCACCCGCTACCCAATGAACTACTCAGATAATCTCATCATTTATATAGAGTCCGTAACCGGCCCCGTACAATGTTGTACAATATTTCAAAATGCATTTTAGATTAGGAATTATAAGATTAGGAATTTTAATATTTGTCATCTTTGTGTATAACTCTAAAATATTCCAGAAACAAAAGGACGCTGGCTTTCGAACTAACATCTCTTCGACCTCGTCAAGAAACCTCACTCGATAAAAAATGAATACTTAAATAATGTGCTCTTTTCTATACATTTCCCACGCTCATAAAAAATTCAAATTTATTGGAAAGGAAATATCTGCTAAGAATATACTTTCTTGTACTCATTTTATAGAAAATCCCGTCATCCTCTAATGATATACTCAAAAGAAGGGAATATGCAGGTTTTCAGAAATTATTCTAATTCCAGAATATTTTCGATTCTGATCTGCCGTTGAATTTGCGTTTATGATGTTAAGTCTACATGTTATATGCCCACTGTGTAGAGAATATCATACAGTTCGGTCTGTCTTTAAGGGGATAGCATATAGTACGCACATGCTTTTGCAATGGATCTGAACCATAATGTTACCTTCATGGAAGGCATTAATAAACAAACAGATACGATGTGATTTGGATGGCCATTGTACAAACTAAAAAATGTTCACGATTGGAAACGTTATTTTAAACCAAAACGGCATTTCTTCGAGTGAACAAAATTAAAGAAGACGTGATATGCTATCAAATAAGTCAAAAAGTATATTCCTTACAATTTTATTTTTCCATAAAATATATTTGAATATGTAAACGCGTTGAATCTATGGAAAAAACGCACATTGCATAAGTAGTTCCTTTTTATCAGGTGGGGTTACTCCACGAGATCGAAAAGATGTTAGTTCGAAAACCGACATCCTGTTTTTTCTAAAAGATACTCAAAGCTCACAAATATTACTATTCCACGTAGGTAATACTTCCCAATCTACATCGCATATTCAATGTTGGTTAACGTTGCAATGGGATCGGCTGCAGACTGTTTATACATTACCTAAATTATGAATCGTAGAGAACGCTAAAATCAACGTCTTTTTTGCCTGCGTGACTCTAGGAGATATTTTTTGGTAAGTTCTGGCACATAAAACGGGAATTAAAGACAACAACAATGTTCACTTTAATTTTTCCACCTCCAAGCTTACCTTGGACCGAGGTAGACCAGACAAATCACAATCCACACGGCGAGCAGACAGAGAAGGGAGATGGGAAAGGCAAAGGCCATCCATGATCCGAAATTCAGCGGAGTACTATCACCGTATCGGCTTAAGTAAACAATGCAAACAAGGCAAGCGTTCTGACAGGTGCGTATGATTTCAGGGACAAAGGTAAGATGGGCTTTTAGACATGCGAGTAAGGAGGAGAACTAATCAGGCGGAGAAAAGTTTTGTTTTATTTGTCTGCGTTTTCTAGCCAGGCCAACGGGCCCATCCTTCGAGATTCAAGCAGCCACAAATCCGGCGACAGTTATAGGGGTGGTAGCCAATCAACAACCAGGCAACAGCGCGGGGCTCTGTTTGCCGGCGCAAAATCGATATATCGATTTACTAAGATCTCGGTGTTCGAGCGTTATTCTGACTTAATGATATAGACACCTGGAGTTCAAATATTTACCTGCAATTAATTTAACTATGAATTTGACGGCTTTCGACAGCTTAATGTCAGTGAGCAGGCTAATGCCGGGGCAACAAATGAAAACAATCAGGCAGGATGACATTACCGACAAAGAGAAGGTGGTACTGGAAGGGCCATTTCTGGCTTATTAGTCATCGTTAATCAATCATACCCAATCCCAAGGGGCAAGATCTCAAAAAGACAAATTCAACAATTGTTGCCTCTAACAAACCGAAAATAAAGCGTCGGTAGTCAGAATAAATGGCTACATTTTCGGCATGCAGCACTCCATTGAAGGACAGTTAAGCGTTTATGCCGTTTAAGCAGCAACGCTTTTCTAATGAGTAAGAAGTGTGCATAAGTTAGCTTAAAATCAAGCAGACGTGCGCTCATCCATCCTGTTCTGAATGGAAGGGAATGTCAAGAAAACCGGAGGTAGACTCGGACGGTAAAAGGTAAGCTGACCGTCTACGCGCGACACACACGAACTAATCTGTTCACTGCACGCACTAGATTACTGCGAGGGGGTGCGTCTCACATGGGTAAAGAGCAGTAAGAGGTAAGATGAAGTATAGATGAAAAACACTCCAGTTAGACGGTTCATTAGCAGAAAGGAAGGCTGAATGTTGAATCCAGTGCAATATTTTTCTATTCAGATTTAAGTCTGATACAGTTTGATCAGGAAAATTTAGGCAGGTAGGTATCTTACGGGTAGCCGAAAACGACATTTAATTTATAATAATTGCAATTGATACAATAACGTGGCCTAAGCCCACTCGTATTAGTCCCATTGTCGAACTGTTTCAGCGGAGGCAGAACAACTGTAAGTGAAGTGCTAATAGCAACTTTTCCATAGCATGCGCTGGGAGATGGCTACGATGGCCAAATCAGAAGCTAATTTACTCTGCGAACTCGAATTTCCTACCCCGTAGAAATACCTGCATTTTTATTGGAGAATAAAATTGAGTATGAAAGTAAGTTGAATCACCACTGACCTAGAAATCAGTCCGTAAAATATTGTGTTGGTTGCCGTGCCTGTGATTGTAGCTATTCCCCCACAAGACGCGGCATAGGCAATTGACAAACTTATACCCGTTGAAAATCGTTTGATCTCCTTGAGTTGATTGCTCTTGACAGGTGCTTTGTCCAATGGAATTGAACTTTGACTGCCTCTGAAGAAGAAAAATATGTAGAGGTTAGAGGCCTAAATCACCAGGATAGCTACTGGTATAGGCAACATTCTTGGACCAGGCTCTTCAACTATGTGTGAAACAACTACCCAAACGAAGAATATGCGATCACAGGGATAAGAGGTGTATTGGCCTGACGTTTCGCAATCTCACTCGAACCAATCATCATCAGAGAGAGATGGAGTCGCAGAAAAGTCTTATGAAGGCGCAAAGGGTGCAATATTAATTCGAGGCGGTGCTCAAGCGATCACATGCCGACCCTAAGCAACACTCCTCAAGTTCATCGCGGGGTGAGCGGCGCAGTTGATGTGATTTTTGATTGTCGGTCCTACCCGCGCCGTGATTTCATCACCTTTGTTGGTGAGATGATGATTCTGCAACTCAGCTTACTGTTATCGGGACTATTGGTCATCCACACCTTACCTAGTGGTTTCTAATTTTTTCCATACAAGGCCGCAACACAGAATATGCAGGTGGGAGGTCAGTTCACCTGTCAATTGAATGCGGGCCTGAGAACTATGAATCAGGTAGCTCGCGGCTCACGCAGTCGTCGCCTACTGGGAGAATATTGGCCTCGTAGAACTGTGAACAGGCCTCTTCGTACGTGTCATGGTTCTGCGGCCCCCGTTCCATTAACAAGCGAAATGACCTCCTGCTGCGTTTTTGTCTGGACAAAATTATTAGCAACGCAGCAGACCAGGTGACAGTCAGCCGAGTCGCAGATTCAGGACCAGACTAACAACCGACAACGGTGACGAAAGCACGTTGATCGATGGTTCGTGTAGGACTGACAATCAATAATCGCATCGACTACGGCCTCTAGCAATGAACGTGAGTACGGCTACTTAACGTAGGCATATGAGCATCTGAACACTGCGTCAAATTAATGCCCTACTCCTTGATCCTCTATTAGACTCTGATGATGGGTTCAATAGAGAATCCAAGACACTAGGCCAAAAGACTTCTTATTCGAGTGACCGTATCTTCTTCTGAACTGCTTCCTGGAACTTGCCTCTTCGCTTCGATCAGAACCATCTTCTATTAATGGGGGGGAGTACTTACGTGTTCTCGCGCAGCACGAGGTCTTCGTTTTCATCATCTGTAAAGATAGTACACGCTTGACAGACCACATAAAGGCAACATGGGAAAAGTTTAAGTAAGAGAGTGCAACAGTATTTTGTGCACGTCGAGATACCTTTGGTTACTTCATCTAGTTTTGTCAGCAGCGCCTCAACGATAGTAAGCATCATGACGGTAGTTGAGGTGTTGTTCATCCACATCGACAGAAACCATGTTGGTAGCATCACACTGAGTATCAGTCTTGGAATGAGGGCAAAAAAATTTTGCACTTTTTCCCAGCAATATAAGCACAAAAATGAACTACCCAAGTTAAGTTAAGTTAACGCCCCGCAGTAGTCATTTGAGAAGGAGAAAAAAGTGAAGTTTTCATATTTGGCACGAAAGACTGCATAAGACCCTTTGAACGGACAGTATTAGTTAAAGCCCTCGGTATTGCGTTCGCATTGACCACTTGTCTGAGTGATAGTGTTGTAAATCAACTACATGCAGGCCTTTAAGAATAGTCGTAATACTGAAACAGAGCAGCCTTAGAAGGATTTATCTCCAAGTCAATCCAATGTAGCATAGCAAGTCAGTAACATGACCGATTATAGTAGTAAAGGCAGATGCACAATGCGGAAAAAGATATGGGAGACAGGTATGACAATTTATGGCTCATAGGTCATCATCAGCCAGTCGTTCCCAGCCCCGAAGCTCGAGCCCGAGACCTATTAGTGTTGGACTTCTGATCAACGGGTGGCGGGCTCGAGCCTCAGGTGAGGCAGCGCTTAGAGCTAGCTGATGACAGCTAATGAGCCATAAATAGCCATCTTAGTCTCCCTTGTCTTTTTCGGCAGTGTGCGTCTGCCTCAGCTTGCCACTATGCGGCTGCTGGCGTGACGGGACGAGTGCATTCCGTTAGCGATTGGCCAGCGTTCGTCAACAAATGACCAATTATCTTAAAAATGCACATATCATTTTTGACGTGAGCGCGAGCCCCTCGGCCTATAATCGGCTATTTTCAGTACGTGCATTTTCTCGGATTGGAAGACCCTTATCAAATTTCTGCATGTCTAATATAAACCAGACACTATCCAAAACTCGGCAGCTTTGACGGGATTAGAACCAGTGTACGACAAGCGCTCTTACCCTCTGAACCAGTGTACGACCAGTGCTCTAACCATCTGAACCAGTGTACGACCAGCGCTTTAACCATCTGAACTAGTGTTCGAACCAGCGTACGACCAGTGTACGACTAGTTTACGACCAGCGCTCTAACCATCTGAACTAGTGTACGACCAGTGCTCTAACCATCTGAACCAGTGTACGACCAGTGCTTTAACCATCTGAACCAGTGTACGAACCAGCGTACGACCAGTGTACGACCAGCGCTCTAACCATCTGAACCAGTGAACGACCAGCGCTCTAACTATCTGAACCAGTGTACGACCAGTGCTCTATCCATCTGAACTCCAGGGCTCCACTCAGCATCCCTAACGTTTTGTAGTTGAAACTAAGTCACGTGCAAAGCTACTGTAAAATAGGCAATCCACCGAATCCAAGACAGTTGACTGAGTATCCAAGTGGGTTCTACCAAACAAACAACTTAAAATCCATCAAGTAACGACCTTAAGTCCACACTTGCATTGTACGGAAAGGTCTATGTGTTATTAAAATAACTTAGCTGAATACCCAATGTAATTTTAGCCGCATATATGGTTCCTTTTGGTTTAAAAGTCGAAAAACCATGAAAGTTCATTGAATGTACATAGTTGCTCATCAGAACACCTGCAAACGCATCAAAAAACTGAAGACGGATAGGCCGTTGAATCTGTTTGCAAATATCGAATGCTTAGGTTTATGTGTTACGAAGACTTCATTCGAGGTACCCCAGTCTTACAACTAAGCAAGGATTTGGACTTAATATGCACACCGAATTTCCTCGTAAAACATGTTTTTCAGATCAACATCTAGCAGGTTTTTAGAAATCATGGCTAAAACAGAATAGTTGGACAAAATATTAGCTCATGCATTCAGCGAAACATACAAACGGGGGTCACTTCCCATTTTTCGTACAAAGGCCATCGCAATACGACGATGGAGATTTGTGTTCTCGGTAGCAACGGCCAGGATCATGCAGCACAGGAAAAGAAGGTTTGAACTCTAAAAGAAAATTGAACATGGACTTGTCATTCGCAAGCAATTGTATTATCAATTTTCAACTGAAGTTTATAAGGACAGTCTAACGCAACTCTTACAGTTCGTCGGGCAGACTTTCATTTCGAATGGCTTTTGTCGTTAACTAAATAGTAGTTACTTTATATAAAATATCTATCGTGGGTAATAGAATGCGTGCGCGGCACTTACTGACATATACGCCCTGGAGATGGCAGTGCTTGTTACGAGTCCCATAAGCGGAGCGTAGAGAACCGGAAGGAGTGCCGTCACATAGAGCGGAATAAATCCTGTGATCCAGTAGCCGCTCATCAAAAGGAGAAGATAGGCTCCCTTCAGCTCGTTCTGGGACAAAAGTTTAGGTGTATCAGTTATCTTTCCAAACAGAGCCACCGGCTACATCCATTACAAACTTATATTACATAATTTTTGCAAATATTTTTTCCAGGTTAAACTCGAAAAGTTCAGTGGGCAAGCCTGTGGTTTCAGTAAGTTCTCACTGGGTCTGTACAACTACTAGAAAAACTATTATGTGAGCGTCTGTTTACTACTATCGATCGTTCCAACGACACCGACATGGCGAGGTTGGTGTGTTAAGGTCATTGGGACTGGGGGAGCCGGGAGGGTGGGGGTAAGTAAGTCATCAGGGTGGCGTGCACGCGAGTCGCTTAGAGCGTCTGTTTGTTCATATCGATCGTTCCCACGCCACCAGCATGGCGAGGTTGGTGTGTTAAGGTCATTGGGACTGGGGGAGCCTTGGGTGGGAGGGTAAGAGATGTTCGCATTTCGAGTACGGGAGTGAACAACTGTTACCAGGGGTCGGAGCTGGCGTGTGAACACTATCCGAAGTCGTCGTCGGCCACGGAAGAGAGCGTCTGTATTAGCGTCTTCTGACAGCACGATGCTGGTTTAGCTCACAAACCGCGTCAACCCCTCATATTTTAATTACTCTTGTAATTTTATAGGACCGATGAAGAATTATATTACTTACTTTGATCGAGCTTTATAAAAGTACGAGTACTGTGTCCGGCTACCTAAGGTTAATAATCTGGGTTCCAAGGTAAATTCATGAGCCATCACAACTTACACACTGAGAAAACATTTCGGGAAGACTGCTGGGGACATGCCTCCACAAAAATGTTTTTGATTGCTCCTAAAGATATAAAACTACGCTTTGCTGTCAACCATATAAGATTCCGGAAGGTCATTCAAATGGCATTGTCAAACAAGCACTTGTTTAACATGGTCCCGCAGTTAAGATCGTAACTACACTACACTTGGGCAGTCAGCTTACTGTATCAGAATTGGTGGATTCCCTACGTTGCAGTAGGCTGGGCGGGTAACTTGACCCAAGTGTGATTAAACTCACGGCTCCCAGTGGAGGCCTCGTAGCTCAGTCAGCGTTGGCTGTACTAAAGCCTTCCCCTTGCTGGCGTGGGTTCGAATCCCACCGAGGCCGCCAAGTTTTTCACAAGTGGGTCAAAGGAATTATTTTTATTTATTCAGAGAAAACAGTGTTTCACTTAATGGCCAATCATTCCCAGATAAAATAAAAAAATACAAATAATTTCCTTCAACAAAAGAAACCATCTCAATTTCAACGACATCCTCATGAGCACTTCCGCAAATGACTGCCTATGAAAAATGTTTGAACTTTATACCACTATTTAGTTAAATCAGTCGCTTAAGAAACCGATAGGTAAAAAAACACATGAACATCCTTACCGTGTCATTGTCTACAAGGAGCAGCGGCAGTAGAACCAGCGGATACAGGATTAGGAATGCATACTGATAATAGAAGAAGAGAACTCTCGTGCATCGAGGGAGTTGGCACATGGAAATGCAGGAATGGAATCCAGGCGTGAAAAAGAAAACGATCGATGTTCTATTTGTGATGTGGATTCAGCTTTCAGCGGTCGAGTGCGAAAATTGCAAAAGGCTGACCTTTCAATGTAGAACACAGGGGTCTGTTGTGGTCGTGTCACTAGCCTTGATGATGGCCCGTCAAACAACGCGTCTAGCGAATCCCCACTAGAGAACTGACAGCAAAGGCGGAATAGTTGTGTAGTGCCTTACGCTAACGGAAGAGCATGTTCAAGGTCGGACGGCGATCGGACCAATCACATAGTGGTCTTCAGTGGGTAGCATCCCGATTGGTCCTATGACTCATTCTACTGGCAGCTTGCGAGACCACCGCGAGGACGGCATGCCCCGAGGATCGCTAGTGCCGCATATGCTGTGATGATGAATTACTTCCGCATGGAAGTAGGTCATCAGGGCGGCGTGCGGTCGAATCGCTTAGAGCGCTCCTGCTAACAGGGTCAACCCATATTAAGCTCGCATTCCGACTACGCATCTTGCGGGGCATTTCAACCAATAAGAATTGAGTGACCACAGCTGGCTTGCAGTAACTACTTCTTAGGGCTGTCCTCGCCAGAGTAATTCGGGCGGTGTAATCTGCCCTAGTTAACGGTTTCAGTTCGGTTACTGCAACTTATCAAAAATTCTGCTTGATCAGGTAACATAGGAACACCAAGTCACAAACACCGTGTTGTTTGACAAAAAATCTATGTGAAACGTCCGATACAGATAAAGGCACTAGTGTGTTGACCAGGATATTGTTAAGGAAAGCTCCTCGGTACAAATCTAATATAAGCAAATAGGGCATTCTGACAGTCAATCGAATTTATCTTTTGCAGATTTACCGATCAACCAACCATGAAAGTTTTATGCTAACGAAGTTTTGTGGCCTAGATTTTCGATTAGAATCAGAAGCCATGCGGACGTATAACTGTTCGTTTTATTATACATGCCGATCATAAACGTTTTCAATGGTGATGTTGCTAACATTTTTAATTTCTTCGGAAATCAATATATAAACTTGGAGAAGGTGCTTCACGACCAAACGTCTCCGGTTCCTTCAGTTGTTATCAATATTTGGGCGTAGACCCGTCGGTTTCAGCCGATCAACCGTGAAGCATCCAGAATCTGCTCAAGGTGCGTCTGAAGTGGCTCAATGATTAGTACATTGGTTATGGTTATTCCGTCCTCCTGAACTTTTTCGATGCTCCATTTTCTGTATATGTTACAAAAAGTTATACGATTTCATGTTAGGGTGCTATATTTATCCCCATGGCATACGGGGCTTAGCATGTCATGAGTTGGAGGATTCGGGCGTGTCCGATTAGATTCGCCGTTTCATTCTATTTGGCTCTTAGGAGTACTTTGAGAGTCTCAAATGCTAGGTTCTTTGGAATAGAAGTAAAAAGGGACGTGGCATCCAAAGATACTATGACGCCGTTTGGCGGGAGGGTTACCCCTTTAAGTTTCTCATAGAAGTTCGTTGAGTAGCTGATTGTAGTGGGCAGAAATTTGAGACCTCGAAATAGCCACTTTTCCAGTCCGTACTTTGAAGTATCTTTAAGAGATACGATTGACCGGTGAGGAGTGCCCTCTTTGTGCACGTTTAGAAGACCATAGCATCGGGCCATGGGTGTTTCTTGCACTCTTGCCATACCCTGGTCGATCGGTGATATTGCGCCATAGTTCTCCATAGCTAACAAGGTCACGTTGGTTTCGCGTGGAAACATTTTCATGGGATCGGACTTGCATGGGACTTACGATCATCCAACAAGCTTTTGGCTGCCTAAATTTAGTCTGTCCTGTCCAATACGGCCATAGAACGCCCATTGTCCGCAGGCACGATACCGCGATAGTTGTTTGCCCTGAATTCCTTAACTGCATAGTATACGACCTTGGAATGTTAGTCAAGCGGCCTATGAGCCATGAGGAGATATTACGCTTGTCGTTCTTCGCTTTGTCTGTTGCTTCAGTCAGGGTGAGGATTGACTCCATTGCTGCAACCATGTTGACAGGTTTGGCATCGGCTCTGTTAACTGAGGCCTCATGCCTTAACGCCTACACTTTTTCCTCCGTCGGTTCCCTTGACGACGACCTCACCAGTGGGCTAAACCAAGTGGGGTAGGCTGCATGGTTTCCCATGCACGGAAAATCTCTTCGGTGAGGTTTCCTTCAGTCAGTTAGGGTGAAAGAGCCGTGAGGTGGCACAGGTCCACAGAAGGGGTACGTAAAATCAGCAATAGCTTGCTGACAGCACCAACTTTTAAGGTTCAGCAGAGATTGCGACACTGATCTCGCGGTTTTTCCACGCATATTCGGGCAGTTTTGCAGCCAAGTCGAAGTCGCCAGTTACTTTAAATAGCTTAGCAGTCCTATTCAGGAAACCACTACTTATTCCCTCGCAGGATACGGGACTAGAAACTGTGCTCTAAAGTAACGCTGGTAATGACGCGGTTTGCAGACTGCCTGCGACTAAATCCGCAATTAAAAACTCTGCCGAAAAACAATGCATCACTCTTCCTGTCTACTTTTCTAATTAGAATATTCCAAGTTAATTTGACAACATGGAATTCCCCTTTTCTTTCCACTCACCAAATGGTCAACGGATCAGAGTGGAGGACTCTTCTTATCGAATAGAACTGTCCCATTTTGATGTGGGGAACACTAAACTCTGCAAAATTTGCTTTCTAGAAGAACTCAGTGAGTTCAATGTAGGTTACATATTCCTCTGTAGTGGTATTAAAGAAGAAGGTCGCTGTTGTGCTGGGATCTCCTACTCCTCCCTCAGAGTCAAAAACATTAGGAGCCCATATGGTTTTCCTTATGGAATCAAAGATAGTCTGTTCAGTTTCTGGCTTATTAGCCGTCATCAGCCAGCCATACTCAACGCCAGATTTTGCGGCACGCCAGGCTTGAAATTGTGACGTGTTGTTAATAAGTCCAACGCCCTAACCCACTGGGCTAAGAGCTCGTTGTCCTGTTTGTCTCGATTAAGAACACTAAAAATAGTAGCTAGGCGATAGCCGATAGTTTATGGGACTTCGGGCTCACTTTAGCGCCCTGCCAGCAGCCATAGTGGCTACTGGTATCGGCAGCATGACCCTACCGAAATAAACGAGAGAGATTGAAATGACCGGTTCTGGCTCATTAGCCGTCATCAGTCAGCCAGACCCAACCCCAGGTGTTGTGGCACCCCGAGGCTCAAACTCGCGACCTGCCTGTTAGAAGCCCAACGTTCTAACCCACGGCGCCACGAGCTCGTTTTCGTGTTATTTTCGATAGGGAATGTTTACAATTGCGAGTTAATCCCGTAACCGATCGGTGAGCGCTCATCTACCAGAGTCTCCCCCATTTATGCTCATGGTCCGCCGGCAAAATAAGTTGTCAATCTGATTATCGATTGCGACTCTCCAGTGACAAACAACGACGATGTAGAGGTGAATGAAGTTCTATGAGGATCTGCGCGTAATCTTCACTTCTGGGTCATCGGTTGACAAATCCATCGGGGTCGATAGAGAATCTGAAACGTCAGACCAAAAACACCATGTTAAAGTGATCGCCTCTTCTTCTTCTGAGCTACTTCCTGGAACTCGCCTGTTCCCTTCTATTAGAAACCCATTGTCCTTGAGAAATAAACAGTCGAGTATACATAGATTGCGCCACCTTGGAGGGTGCGCTTCAACTGCACTGGGTCGGATACTGCACACGCCTCCGGTCGTCCTGTCCCTATCTTGCCACTGCGGCAAGGCGGGTGAAGGGAGAGAGAGTGCGATAGACGCAGCGCATGTCTGTATCAACATCAAATAATTTATGCGCAAATTACCGTCCAGCTGCGGTTCAATCCATCTTCCCAGATCGTTTAAATGGACTACCATTGGCTGCCAATAGAAACGGAGAAGCTAGGTCCAGGAAGTATTCGCGACGAAGGAGACACGATAGCTGGAACAAAAGCTTTATTGGCCTGACGGTTCAGATTCTCTCTCGAACCCATCATCGGAGACTGTGACTGTGGTCGAACTGCATCCCTTATCATGAAGGTGGAAGGGGGAAAAATGTCTAAAATGCGAAAGAGGCCCCACCAGGGATGGTTGAATGTAGAGGTGTGCCGCGGGGTTTGTAAGGGTTGTCCAGAACATGTACGGTCATAGTTCATTTTTGGTGTGTCGAAGCCGCTTGGAAAGAGGACCGGGCTGCATTATGTGCTTCGCAAATAACTTGACGGATTTGTGTGCCATATTCAGTGCTTAACATTGGGTCTGCAGTGTGTAGCGTTTCCATGGCACGCGGGAGCGTTGATTAAGAAAGTAGCATCTTCCAGGCCACACCTGGACGGTATAATATTCGACGAGCTCACTGATTGCGATGTTGGCATAGTCATCGGACAGGATGGCGCGGAAGCCCATAGGCTGCTTGACAAACGTCAGCAGCTGCAAATTCGCTAGAGATATATGCAGAGTGAAATTACCGACAAGGACAAGGGTGACTGGAATTGGCATTTCTGGCTTATTAGCCATCGTCAACCAGCTGTACCCAATACCTTGTGGTGCCACACCCGTGGATCGAACCCGTGACCTGTAAAGCAGAAGTTTAACGCTCTAACCTCCGGTGGTGCACCATCTGGGATTGACTATGGCTGTCTGACGATGGCTGATTAGCCAGAAATAGCCATTCTAGCCTCCCTTTTCTTTGTCGCTAATGCAATCCTGCCTATATTTATCGCTGCTGTGCGACTGCTGTTGGTGCCCAAGAGTGAACCTCCAGGCACAATGCGACGATTGAGTCCTCTAACCTATCGGTGAAAGCCTATCAACGATTGTTCTATTCCCAATAGAGACCGGATCCCCGTGCCGGTAATATTAGGTCGCTCCCCAGCTAACCACGTGGTCGAGGCGCCAGACAAACATGGCGGCCATATCAAGGCACGGCAGGCGTTATCCGGGTTGCGCTGCCACAGCAAATGCCAAACACAGGAGTGTGGTTGCACGCGTAGGTGCAGGCTCACTCCGCATCATACACCTGCGTTCAATCCCGCATCCGGTCTTCGTGACTCCGGTCTTCACACCGGGCACAGGTGGGTCAGTGAAGAGGGAATGCGGTAGGTGCAGAGCAAATCTACTATCACTTAACACTTCTGCACGCGAAATTAACACCCCTGCCTCGCGGATGGCATGCTTGCGGTCCAAACTCAAAAACATTAACAGATACAACCACCCGTACAAACCCCCACTCTCTGCCGTACCCTCTGCGCTGCTCGTGTGAATCACTCACGCAAGCAGCCCGGAAAGTTAATCTACGTTTAGGTAATCCGAAGAGCAACCGGTCGAAACGCACAAGGATCCCAGTCCCTTTGAGAACTGGCACGCTACAAGATGGGTATCGATGGAAAACCGACTTTTTGCGAACTATTAAGTAAACTGAAGTTTCGAGGAGATTCGTTTAGTGAAGCCATACCAAGTTATCATAAACCTGACATTGTGAGCACGTAATCCAGGATCTCTATAGGATCCAATGTCTCAACCGACCCCTTCTCCTCCGTGAGGTTAAGCACCAATAACGTTAAAGTGTTCCATAATGTTCAATTACACGTTAACTTGATCCTATGAAAAAGTTGAATGGTTGAACGGCCAGTAGACTTCCAGGCGGACTTGAGGGAACCACATGGTTTGGTCCAATCAGTGCACGGTTAAGTCAATGTCCGGGATAGTGGTGGTTCATCTGATTGATCAGTAGACGAAAACTACTGTTTTCGCGTTAACTGCAAAATTGCGGCTTAGGAATCCAAGTCTCTATACTAGATAACAATTGATTTGGTAAAACACTGACCAGAACACTGGTCAAAATTCTCTTATACTCACAAAAAGCCTTCATTTTAGCCCTGGCACCAAATAAAACTTGTACCATTGACTCACAAACTCCTTCTTACAGCGTAAGGCGTCGACCAACGACAATGAGACACGTCAGGAGGAGAAGATGCGGTCGCTGGAATAAGAAGTTTATTGGCTTGACGGTTCGGAATCGCACTCGATCCCAGCATCTGATACAGTGGCAGATATGGGTGATGCAACACATACACACCCCCCTGAACCCTCCAAAAGCACTGCTGACTATGTTTAGTATACTGGATTGCACAAGCCTGTCAGTTGATAACCAAGTACACGCGTCTGTTTTCTTTGAGTTTTCCAAACATATCACCTGCCTTTAACTATAATTCCCCTCATTCCCGATAGAAGCAAAGTACCGGGTTCCCAGAAGCATTTCAGAGGTACAAGCAGTTTATATGGTACGGATGACTTATATGGCCCGTAAACAGGACATGTGAACAGGAATCGCCTGCCATGCGGATGGTTTCGTATCCAATTCCAGGGAAATTTGGATTCGGATTAGGGATAGGGTTAAGATTAGGGCAAGGGATAAGGTTGGAGTTATATTTACCCTTAAGGTATAGGTAAATGTTCGTTATAGTGTTACTGTTAAGGGTACGGTTATGGTTAAAAGTAAGGCTGCAGTATAAGTTTTGGTCAGGTCTACTGTTAGGGGTGAGTCACACGAATATTCACCTTTCCTGGAGTTATGCACAGAGTCACCCTTATTATTTGGGTGGAGCGTTCCGTCTTCTTTATCCTGCTTAGTGGGCCACATAACTCTTACATAATGCTTATTGGCCTGGCGTTTCGGATCCTCACTGGGACCCATTATCTGCGGTAGTCGAAAAATTAGCAACCCAGACGCAAGGTGTGTAATACCTATAGGACACTATTGCCACGCAAGCAAATGTCCAAAATAATTAACGGGACTCGTGTTCATCGTGGGAGGTTATAATTAATGCGAGGATGGCATGTCTGTCCGTACCATAGTCGTTACTGGTTATGATTTCATCCCCGTTGTCGATTCTTGGCGTGATGATAACTCGGCCGTTTGGCTCGCTGTCACCGTGGATGCTGGTCTCCCAAACCCTGCCCGCGTAGCTAGGTTGCCGGCTCAGCAAAGAATAGGGAAACGGGGGCAGTGCATTCCGCCCAACCAGGAGGCGTCCCCTTTACAATTCCTATCCCGCGCAATGAACTTGATAACTCGTATTCTCCTCCATAGTCTTTCCATTTGTATTTGTGCTGCCTTTTAGATCGCGTCCACCTAGCCCACACAGAGCACAGTGGAAGAAACAGAAATATATTTTGATCTGAAAGTTTAAATGATGGTGGCTTTTTTCACCCAGTCCAACTTGAGATTAATGTAAAATCATCAGGGTGATTCTCTGGGCGTCGTTCGATTCAGACTTGTACGCATTATGCAGAAAGTTATGGGCAGCAAAACTTTTAGTTTCCTCGATCATAGAGTACTAACCGAATCGCTGTGAAATGCACTCGAACTTAAGCCTCACTGGAACTCTGATCAAACCCCTACCCATAATCTGAACCGCAAAATTAGCCGCAAAATTAACATTCACATTAACTCCAGCCCTCACCTTATCCCCAACCCTGACCAATTTGCAATTGTAACTCAAACGCATTTACATATATTTACCATATGTGCAAATTAACTTTGAGCGCCTGCCCAAAAACATACATGTAAAATTTATCTCCGAATCTTTGCGTGATTATGGCTGTTAACTGTGTGCTTCCTTCAATTTTATCAGCTTCTTCTTAGGACATAGCAGTCACCTTACTGTAATAATTTTCATTTCATTAAACTTAAACAGGACCTGCCTGATATCTGTTTTCCGATAAAATGTTTTCATTAGTTCCAAACACTATACAACTCTTTAACCGAAAATCAGTCGACTTTAACTGACACATATTGCAAAGCCACTATGTAAAATGTAAATCCGTAAAGTAATTTTTAAATATCATAATATTTTCCCTCGGAGAAGCGTTGTTTTACGTGGCATGTGAAAGTCAGGGTATGAATTTGGAGTTGTAACCGGTTTTATTAGAATTAGCATTGTACAAATGATAGATTTGAGTACTTTGACTGACAGATGCAGAAGAAGAATACTGTTACTCGAATTTTAAGCCTTTCGAGGAATTTCATTCAGTTTGAACAGCACCATTTCGTAGGTCATTGTGCATAGAACGACGATGAGCTGCCTGATGACAAATAAGGTTATTCCTGCTTTCGCCTACAAGAAAAATATGATAAGAGGTTGACGGTTGAATATGCCACATAGGAACGTCAGTGTTTTCTGTTTTATTTTATCAATTTTTACTTATTATTTTTCATTTATGCATAAGTTGTGGTATCACATTCAGCGGTCGGCAACACAGCAGTAATTATTAAATGTAGTTTATAAAAGCGATACTTTAGTGCACACATCAAATAACAACTTCTCTGAAAATACCTCATATGGGGTACCATGTAGAGCTTGGTGCCTACCATGTCAATAAGTCTAGCTTGTCTCTTGGAATAGACGATTGCATTTGGCTGGGGTGGCCACAGGCAGAATAAATGCGAGTGAAGTTTTAGCGGTCAGTTGAAGACGCAGAAAAAACGGATGAATATTTATCGATTTCGCTTTAGACAGCAGTTTTACAATTTTAAACAATGTTAAACGAAAATGCGTTTTTATATAAAAGCCCAAAATCATGCATTTTATACATTTGTTGATTGATTAAACGTGTATAAATAGTAGACTATTTTAGTAGAGGACGTTTTAGTTTGATGGAGCTTTATAAACTCGATGGAATAAAACTCTAACCTAAATATTTCAGAACGAAGAGGCTATTTACATTATTTTTATGCCTATTAATCATGTAACTGTCAACAAAAATACACTTAACCAATCATGCAGTGAAAAAGATGTATCAATTTTTATTGATATCAAAATTGTGAAACATAGCAAATGAACCATAATGGAAATCAGGATTGGTAGCACTGACGAACGTAAGCATGTAGACCACACCAAATGGGTGAACTGACCGGAAAATTTCTAGGGCTCCACTTAAAAATGTAGACAAACCACTCACCTGCAGAAGATTGGATAATAAAATATTTTTATGTCAAATCGTTGGAAGTGATATGAGAATCCCGACCGCTGGTTACCACAACCAGTCATTCGGACAGACGGCAACATCATATGAAATTCGGCAACCTGCGAATCAAGATGGCCCTGCTGAATGAATGTAAATTGTTTCAGCCAGATGTCGAACCCTCACCTTGACTGTCACTGCGGGTTCCATTTATTGACCCTAGCAACAAGGTGTGCTTCGTCGAACAAGCAACACTTAAACAATAGTAGAAAGCGCTGTCTTCTCCTCAAAAAAATATTATTGATCGGGAGTAACAGCACGAGAAACGAATCGTCGTAAGCGACGCACTCGCACGTCACTCTATCGATCCGCCAATATGCTGCGCGCGTGATACTCTTGCACAAGCTCCCGACAGGATTTTAATTCTACCCAACCAATCCGATTGTGTCATTTTGTGGTTACCATGTTGGCTGTACGAAGTACGCATCGATGCCCGCCTTGACGGAATTCCCAAAGCAGGACTCAACGACAAGGGCGGAAGGAGAGATGTGTAGTTGAACAACGTATATAAAGGGGAAAAAGGAACATACGAGAATGCCAAGGTTGAACTGAAATCGGACCAATCGAATAGTGCTCTTAAGTGGTTAGCATATCGACTAGATCCATTGGGCTGGATGTTTCGACAACTAAACCTGTCTCTAGATAGCGCGATGTCATAACTCGCACGCAAACAAATGCATGCGTACACAAATGTGTACATACGAAATTTATTTCAAAATATTTGCACATTTAGCGATGGTAAATTTGTACGTCCTTCAAGCTTATCACCTTTTTATTACGACAAAGCAGTTACCTTAATGTAATAATCATCATTTCACCCATCTGAAACATGAAATGCCTGATATCTATATTCCGGTTTAAGGTTTTCATCAGTTTCAATAATCCGATAGTCAAATTTTACTGGAATATATTGGCAACCCACGATTAATAAAAGGCACTCTTAAAGTAATTTGAAAATACCATGATATTTCCCAAGGAAAAGCGTTACTTCAGATGGCATGTGAAAACTCAGGGTCATGAATTGGGAGTTATAAGAGGTTTTAATAGAAGAAGCATCGTAAAAATGATATATTTGATTACTTGGACTGACATATCCAGCAGAAGAATACTGCTACTCTAATTTTAAGCCCAGGGAGGAATTTCGTTCATGTGGAACAGCAACATTCCGTAGGTCATTGTGCATAGAACGACGATGAGCTGCGTGATGACAGTTAAGATTATTCCTGCTTTTACCTACAAGCAAAATATGACAAGAGGGTTGAAACATATGGCAGGTGAATATGTCAAATAAGAACATCCGTGGTTTCTGTTTTATTTAATCTATTTTTAATCATTATTTTTCGTTTATGCATCAGTGGTGGTCTCCTACACATGAGAAAATATTAATCTGTAATTATAAAAACAAGAACTAAATGCACACTTTAAGTTCTAACATTTCTCACAATACCTCAGATGAGGGGAGCGTTTAAAGGCATATAGATTGACTACTTTCTCGCTTACCATGTCAAGAAGTTTAACACGTCCCTTTGAATAGACGATTGCATTTGGCGGGGTGGCCGCAGGCAGAATAAATGCGAGTGAAGTTTTGACGGTCAGTGGAAGAGTCAGTAAAAACGGATGAATATTGATCGATTTCGCCTTAAACAGAGATTGTCCGAATTTGAACGATTTTTAAGCGGAAACTCATTTTAATAGTAAGACTTAGAACCAGGCATTTTGCTGCATTTGTTGATCAATTAAATTTTGATAGCTAATAGGGAGGATTTATATTAAAAAGATTTTTTGATAAACGGACATTTAAAATTCCTAAAGCTTTATAAACTCTATGAAATAAAACGCTAACCTAAATATTTCAGAACTAAAGCTTTATTTACATTAGTTATATGCCTCCTTAGTTATGTACTTCGCAAAGGCAAAACTCTTAACCAATTATGATGGGAAAAGGAGTTTGAATCAATGTTTATAAGCAGAAAAATTGGAAACATACCAAATCAAACATAATAGGAACCAGGATTGTGACTGTAGCAGCGTTGGAAACTACCTCGGTCAGGGTAGCACCAACCAGCGTAATCAGGAAGACCAGACCAAATGGGTGAACTGGTCGGACAACTTCTAGGGCTCTACTTATAAGTTTTGACAAACCTCCGACCTGCAGAAGTGGGAGAATAAAGAAAGTCGTTTAGGCCAATAGGTGAACTGGTCGGACAACTTCAGGGCTCTACTTATAAGTTTTGACAAACCTCCGACCTGCAGAAGTGGGAGAATAAAGAAAGTCGTTTAGGCCAATGGGTGAACTGGTCGGACAACTTCTAGGGCTCTACTTATAAGTTTTGACAAACCTCCGACCTGCAGAAGTGGGAGAATAAAGAAAGTCGTTTAGGCCAATGGGTGAACTGGTCGGACAACTTCTAGGGCTCTACTTATAAGTTTTGACAAACCTCCGACCTGCAGAAGTGGGAGAATAAAGAAAGTCGTTTAGGCCAATAGGTGAACTGGTCGGACAACTTCAGGGCTCTACTTATAAGTTTTGACAAACCTCCGACCTGCAGAAGTGGGAGAATAAAAGAAAGTCGTTTAGGCCAATGGGTGAACTGGTCGGACAACTTCTAGGGCTCTACTTATAAGTTTTGACAAACCTCCGACCTGCAGAAGTGGGAGAATAAAGAAAGTCGTTTAGGCCAATGGGTGAACTGGTCGGACAACTTCTAGGGCTCTACTTATAAGTTTTGACAAACCTCCGACCTGCAGAAGTGGGAGAATAAAGAAAGTCGTTTTAGGCCAATGGGTGAACTGGTCGGACAACTTCTAGGGCTCTACTTATAAGTTTTGACAAAGCCTCCGACCTGCAGAAGTGGGAGAATAAAGAAAGTCGTTTAGGCCAACGGGTGAACTGGTCGGACAACTTCTAGAGCTCTACTTATAAGTTTTGACAAACCTCCGACCTGCAGAAGTGGGAGAATAAAGAAAGTCGTTTAGGCCAATGGGTGAGGTGAGAGAGGAGTATCAGAACAGTAGGGTAGCACTGCCAGTAAGTCTTCCAGACGGCAGACTAGGGCTCTCAGGCGAAAGACTGCTATCTCCCAATCAAGATGGTCCTGCTACCCGAAGGCAAATTGTTTCAGCCATAAATGGACTCTCAATTAAACTGCCTTTCGCGGATCCCATTTATTGAACCTCGCAGATAAGGAGTATTTTTTACAATAGGCTGCATTTAAATTACATCAACAAGCGTTTTCCCTTCTCATAAGAGATATCCTGATAGTGTCCGACAGCACGAGACCGCGGTGTTAGGAGTTCGGAGTTAAATCGGAATAATCCGATGGTGTACCTGAATACTTAGCATACCGAGTGTCCTTCTGACTCATTCACCTGGTTGTGTAGAGGTCCGATTCCGTCAAAGCTGGTATTAATCTGCACGCGCATGGCATGTGGGCGGATCGACAGAGCACCGTGCGTGCGATTCGGTAAGGACGGAAATTAAGGCCTAAAGCCGTGAGCCTTGAGGACCGGTCAATTACCCGAGTAAAAATTAAAAGTTCAAATCCTAGCTGCCATCCGATTTGGTTGATTTGAAGACTGTTAGCAAATCACAAAGGTGCGGTGAGTGCGAGGTTAGTGGGCTGGTGATTATTAACTATTCGCTACCCTAGTATAAATGCCCTGAATGTAATCACAGTTACGGAAATTGATTTCACCGTGCAGTATTCTTCTGGCTAAATCAAACGAATGACACACGAAAAAGCTGTTGATACGGTTCTAACCTATGCATGCTTTTTCTTCTATCGGCCATGAGATAAAGAGACATAATTCTTGGTATTCGGGATTGAATGAGGTTTTACAATTTTGCCCACAAGTAATGAATATTAGCGGGCCCAAAATATGTTAAGACCATCTCCTGTGAATTCTGAAGGTTTTCTAGCCTATGGCGTTCTGGTAGGAAGGGATATTCAAACCAGATCAAGCCGATGGCTAGGACTGTGATAGGTTTCGCCAGTTTCAGACTTGGACGTCATCCAAACCATCTGGGATTCCCATTGGTTTCTCCTTTAATTGCCTCTTCTCTGCTGGTGTACTGCAGTCTAATGGACACAAGGCAAATGCAATGCTGTTTTTTACGTGAAAACCCATAAATCCATCTTTACATTTTCCCAGGCAACTTACTGTAGCAATTTTGGACAGTGCGAATCCACCTCCCATGAGAATTAGGACACCCCAACTGGTACGACTCTGAGCCAGATCCCAAGTTAGAATGCCACGATTTATTCGCTTTCGGGCCTGCTTACCTACAACAAAGAGGTTAAAATGGAATGCATTGTCAGATGGATATAAAAGTGGCGAACTAAGATCAGTAAACTACAACGGCCATCGCCGGCTGCAATCCAGATAGCATGGCATACGTATGATTCACTTCCGAGAATAAACACATGGCATCGCTCCAGCATCTGGAGGTTCATCAGAGTTAAGGGGTTTCCATACATATTCATACTGAGAAGTGGAACACTTAACGGAAGCCGGATTTGGAAAACCAATTGCGTAGGCTTTGGTAGGTCATTGAACACGTTAACGGTGTCCCCGAGACTTTTGCACTGCACGGAAGAGCAGTCACTCATAGACTTGTTGCAATATTCGGGCCAAGGATGATTTATCCGAATGATCCCATAACTAAAAGGGTACTAATCAGCCGTCTCCTGTCGAGTTCGATTAAATTAAGGGAGTTCGAACATGCCAAGTTCTTGGTTAAGAATGATTATTTTATGTCACAAATCCTAAAAAGTGAATGAATTTGTGAATTGAACCAGTAGAAGTGAGCTCTGTCAGGCAGACGCCCGCTAAGACAGCCCCAGGTGTGAAAAACCCGTGGACTAAGAGTTCGTTCTCCACCACAAAGGAAAGAAAAAGAAACAACTGAAGGTCAGGAAGGTTAGCTCATGCTAGACCACCAGTTTTTCCCCACTAATTATCTCCATTGGCGCGCTATATTTCAGAACTGAGATTCTACCCTGCCTATTCCAATTCTGTGATGAGGAACCCAACATTTGTTGCAGCCATATTTTACAATATATTTTCGACTTCCAAATCTCAGGAATTACAAGTCAGTCGACTATGGGATACGGAACCATTTTGGATCTGTCCGGTGGTAATATTCTGCTTAGGAAAGTAGTTAGAATGAAAATCTCTCGGGAGTAACTAGTCCACGTATTACGTAGACAATATAGCAGCATTTTTCACCTTCAATAAAGAGGTAAGTTAGCTAATTGAAAACCATTGACCTACTTGTTTCATTTGGATCAGCGCGAAGACGGAAGGGGTTTGAAGCGGGGATAATGAATGCCAATATGGCGAAAAGTAGGGTTGATTGCGTGTCATCCACGTACCTGCAAGAAAATGCCAAGACTATTTACAATACGGCACACATCCCGGATTAAAGCAAACATTTATGATCACATACAGTGGTGTTCACCAGCCTGGCCAAATGATAGGATGAAGGATGGGCGGTCTAGCACTTCAGCCTGACCCCGCGCTAGCCATCGCCATTATAGCATGAGAGACCTACTGTTGGTTTATGGTTTCTTTTCTACCGCGGGTCAACCTTACGCCAAGCATAGCTCCTGATTTTTAACATGGTGCAGTTGCTCAGGCAGTTGGCAACACACTTTGCGGCGTCAATACCCGGAGGCTGCGATCAGAATTAACGACAACATCCTGAGAGCAGCATGCTACTATTAGGGCAAGCAAGAGACCTGCCATTAGGCTAGCCTGGTTTTGGTTGAATCACTGCCTGAAAATTGCTGATCGGACTGTAAACAAATTTGAGAATCATGTCTTCATAACAATTTTAAGCAGTCTACACAGATAGGAACTGGTCAAATTTTGAAGATTATCTAGACCGTAACAAATACCCATTCCTGTGAATCGCGCACACACACACACCTCTGTTTACGTTACTGCTCTTTTTTAAATTTATAACATGCCGTTTATGAATGACTTAATTTCATCCATTAGTTGATGCATTATGATCTATGGCCTTGGTATTTGCCAATGCGTTTTCTGCGTGAATTAATCATGTGACCTATGGGTCGACCGTTATTCATGATATGAAACCCCAGGAAGTATTTTTTAATTAGTCCTTAAGTATTTGTTGTTCATAAATACTGCCCATTTTGATAGCTTTGAATTCGTCCTGGGTATTCGATGCTTCCAAAGTCTTATCTTTAAACCTATTGCTGTTTAAATGAAAGACTGCTTGTTTAGAACGAACGCACCGCACAATCTTGCCAGTTGAATCGTTGGAAGTTGGCATGAAACGCGACCATCCGGGCACACCGGGTTCCCGTGTAACCCACAGTGCAATTAGCAGTAAGAGCAAGATCATGCATGCTATTTCACCGAACCTAAAATGGAGACGATCATTTCATGTTGCTTGGCAGAACATTAGAAGATGGACAAAAATATGGGATGCAGCTTAACCAATACACAGAAGCAACATTGGATTATTTTAGAGAGGGATTTCCTACAGCTATGAGAATATTTCTTCTGGAGAACGGGGTCCTTTCCTTACAAAATAAGGCATAATAATAGTTGCTGGCCAGAAATTGACTACATCGAGGTTCTTCCTATAGTACTTACTTCATGGGTCCTAGAGCTCTTTGTTCCTCTTCTGAAACTTTTTTAACTATTTTAACGATGTCCGATGAGATTTCGTCATTTTCTTCTTGGTCAGTACTGCGTTCTCGTTCTTCCAGATTGTCCATGCTTTGTACCCTGGCATCGTCATCTGTATAAAATTTGTCTGCTTCATCGTTCTTGCTCCTTCGTCGGCATTTGAAAAAAGCCCTTAAGTAGATAGGAGAGTGCTACTGGCGGTTCAAGAATGCGCAATGACTCAGAATGCCTGAGTCGTCAACAGCCAATGGCCACACTTACTTGGGTCCGATAAACAATAAGCATATGGTAATCCATGTACAAATTAGACAGATTATAGAGATTGGGCATCCATAAGCCATCCATGAGCCGAAGTTTACCGAAATGCCACTTCCATATTCACTGCAATCAGGAAAGAAACAGCATGAAAATGAGTGATAAATTTACCGGTAAATTATCGAGGCCCCTCCAACCGCAAAGAAGCGTGTTTGTTCAAATGTTTCTTTTTAAGTGAAATAAAAGGCCTAGACCTCTTTAAAATCAAGGCCTCCTCACCTTACTGCAAGTCCATAAAAGATGATATTCGGCGGAGAACCTATCAAGGTAGCGATTCCACCACAACTGGCAGCGTAACAAACGGACAGGCTGATTCCCGTGGCAAAGTTACGCAAGCGCTTTCGGCCTTTGCTGTCAGTGCTAAAAGTGCAACTAAGTTATGTGAAAACTTGGAAGAAACGTTTCGTCATCTTAAGCATCGGGTTAAAAAGAAATAGCTTGATTGAAATAGTTAATTTAAAGCATACCCAGTTCTCTCGTTTAGGTCTTCTTCCTCTGACCCGGCTGCAGGAAATTGGAATGCAATAGTGGTTATGGGTCTAAGCAGCATTGGTGTCTCAATTTACTGCACTTAGATTTTCACAATACTACTTACCCCCAGTTACCTCATCCAGTTTTGATAAGAGTGCCTCTACTACAGTAACCATCATCACGGTTGTGGCAGTATTGCTCATCCACATTGAAAAAAACCACGTGGGCAGCATAACACTCAGTATTAGCCTAGAAAAGTTAAAAAATAATAATGACGAGCGAAGACATATGTCCATAGTTTATATTACTTTAACATACCTACTCACTTTTTTAGGTATGCATAGTATATTGAGTTGAAGTTACTGCGTAGGCTTAAGAAAATAATTAAATGCAAGGATAAGATTTGGCTTACGACAAAGGGTAGGTAAAAGGTGAAGGTTAAGGTTGCCTGTTGCGTACCATTTTACGCAATCCAAATGTCATTAAAATTATATTAAGAAAATTCCTCCATAATTAATGACAATTCATTGGTACACTTTAGCATAAAGCGTGGTTTAGAATTCCCTCATTACTCCAAAGAGGGACTGAAGACCGCTCAGCTCACTGCAGTGGAGTGAGTATAATTTGTCTTAGAGTGCCTCGTTCGAAAAAAAAATTATAAATTATGTTTCAGCGATCTTCAACCGCTCGGTAGACTGCGGCACCTAGGGTTGTGGCTCTCCAGTATATATAACAGCTAAGTAGTTGTGGAAAGCTGGCATATTGCTGCAAGTTGTCCAACAATGCGTAACTTTACAATCGATTAAACGACGGAAAGGGATTTCTTGCTTGCTACACTATTCACCTTTAACTTTAAGGTAACTAATTCCAGGGAGCTCAATCGTCGTTCTATCAAACTTTTGGAAAGGTTATTTTCAAATAAACGTGAAATGGTTTGAACGTTCAAATTTTATTAGTGCTGTTACAGTTTCCCTAGTTGACACTCACCTAAATGTATACTTTCCTCTGATTTATGGCAGTCAAGTAAGAGTTTAAAAATGGACCGAAGTTAAAGGACACAAAAAATTAAAATAAAGGTATTGCAGTAATTTTTATAAGAACTTTGAGAATCATATTGAAGTTCAGCCAAACCACTGGAACTCTGATATTCGCGTCCCTTGTTTTCAAATTTCATAATTGAGGAGACAGTCTTTCAGTCGATGCTCAGCCTCTTATTTTCGTTATATGTGTTCAGCATATAGGGATTGTTTCATTGTATTTTTTGCCATTATGTGCGGCACACATGTTTGTTCATGAGTCATGGGGCGTCGACACAGCAGTGTGATCGATCTGCTATTTTTGCTTACAGAAAGGTCATTTGCTCTCTCGCAACCTCCAAGCGGCAGCATTTATGCTAAAAATCGCTGCTATATGCGCCCCCCTTAAAATTTGGTCTATCAGCTACCGGTACGAACGTTTCTACTCTTCTTCGGCACCTACAATAACCGCAGTTAGTGTTATTTTGAGGATACAGGCACATACAAGATTTATTTTGGTTGTCTGCGTTCAACTCAAGACCGCTTGTCCTCAAGTATCTCTTTAGGGTATGCAGTTCAGATAATATTATGACGAACAGGTTTAAAAATGAGAGAACGTGAGCAGATTTGGGACAGCGACAGTAACGTAGGTTGGTTGGCGCGCGATCAATATACATCCCCACAAACATATCAGTCATGAAGAATTCAGAATGCGACTTTAACTCTGCATACTGTCCAGATGTGAAGAACTAGTATTACCTTCAGCTGAAAGTTCTTACTTATGCGAAAATCAACATTTTTTTTTCACTTGATTGTGACAATACTTTACACTCGGAATCTTACGAGCGTTCCAGCGCATCAGGGCTAGGGTAATGCGACGATGCGAATTTCCCTCCTTAAAGTTTTAGAATGTTTATCTGTGCCGTCTGCGCCTGAGGATTGCACTCAAATATCATTTTTGTGCAATAGGCTACAAAATATCCTATGACGAGTACGCTCAGACATGATGGAACGCGTCCACTGTTGGTGCAGTGGCAATACTTGAGGGCACCAGTAATATACACCGCAAACATGACAGTCATGAAATGTGTTTCAAAAACCACAGTCTCATACACAACTCATTTAGAATGAGCATGTATCTCTGCATATTGTCTAGGTATGAAGAGTTCACAGTACTTTCACCGGTTAATGTTTGTTTATGCCAAATTCTATAAAGTTCTTGCTCAGTTGATTTGCAAAATATTTTTCACTCATGAAATTACAAGTTCAATCAAAAAATACAATTTGAGGCTTACTTCATTTTCACAATATTGATTTTAGTTGAAAACTTACAAGCGTGCATCATGACCCATCCAGCGAACAAAGGCGACAGCGATGCGACGATGTAAATTCACATTTTCTGCTGCAATCGCCAGGATCATCCCACCCAGAAACAGGAAATTCGAGCTCTGTGTTTTTTTTCGCATGCCAGAATGACGTGCGTGTGTGTGTGTGTGTGTGTGTGTGTGTGTGTGTGTGTGTGTGTGTGTGTGTGTGTGTGTGTGTGTGTGTGTGTGTGTGTGTGTGTGTGTGTGTGTGTGTGTGTGTGTGGAGAAGAGGCAATGAAATAATTAATTATGTAATTGCTGCAAGGACGTTTTAGCACTGAAATTGAATTTTTTTAAAACTTGAACAGCTCAATTTGTCACCAACTCACCGAGGAGTACTCCTTGGCTATGACGGCACTCGGAGCCAGTCCCATCAGTGGGGCAAGGATGAGGGGAAAGAGAGCGGTCACGTAGAGTGGAATAAAACCAGTTATCCAGAAGCCGCTCATTAAAAGCAGAATATAAGCTGCCTTCGCTTCCTAAATGGAATATTCAAATATAATATGCATTTTAGTGGGGGGTTGCATCTACACGAAAAACTGTCAACTGTAATTGTAAAGCCCCTGAAAAATCACATTACGATCGGAAGGAATAGTGAGCCCATGAGTCAATGTTGGAGTATTCGAAATATTTGCTGATGTGTAGAACGTTTTAGTTTGCGCCACGGGACTACTATTGTGTGGTGACGATGAAAATGCCAAACATGACTATACCTTTAAGCACTTATTTATTGTTTTTGAAAACCCTGCATCTCTAGAGATAAATTAGTCATACAAATGTATCGCAGAACAGACGAAGAAAACAACTTGCCAGAGACTTATTCAATCGAGGCTGTAATTGGTGGCTAGACTTTTAAATTATCTCAAGATAAAATATACTAGGAAAATGCACAGGCAAAGCTTTTTTAAAGTCGTTGCGCAACTGAAGGGCTGCGTCAACTTCACACAGAAATGGCCTCCCAGTTAAATAAGGTAAAATGTTGGAGTTTAACTTTCCTAAATGAGTTTTCGAAGAGCTCGCTTAACATACAAACGATTCACAATTTAAATATCCTCCCTTCTGAATGTACTACGTTTTTTTCCTCAAAATACAAACGACGTAAATACTTCTTATTTTAAACAATAATTCGGCATTGGTAAAAAGATCCATCTCTTTTTCATGAATATTTATTGAACAAGTTTTGAAAACGTCAATACGTGCTCAGCGAGGGCCATTTCAGCCGAGTCATCACTGTATACCCAAATAGCTGGCGCTGTAAATTTCCAACAAATTATATAGGACAATCGTCATTAATTGAAACAAAAATTAGGGAGCAGGCAATAAGTTAAGTTCGTTAACCAAAGGACAGATTACAGTAAACCTTTTTTGACTTATCCAGCAAAGTCAGCAGTTATACCACGAAAAGATCATTTGAAGCTGAGCGGAGGGTCAATGATGTAAGAGGAAGATTAAATAAAGCCTTCTGAAGTATAAAACCAAAGTAATCCGCAATTTTTACGGAACTCGAGCCTGAACTGGATATTATTTCCTTGCAGTTAGTCTGATTAAACGATCTATAACACTTTTCCTTGTACAAAGTCTCAAATCTGCGCATGCGCCCCCATCAAAACTTTCTAATTTAAAAGACAACTTGACAAGCATATGCGCTGATTTCAATAACTTCTCTTCAGGCCAGTACAGTTATAAGGAAACGTTGGAACGTAGTAGAAATTTAAAGCATGAAATTGATACTGTTCGTCCGTTTGTGTGGGTTGTCTGAGAGGTGTGCATAGAGGGAGGTTGATAAGAAACAGTGTGATACGAAGCAGGGTGATAGACGGCAGTGCGTGTTTGGTAGAGCTGTTATATGGGAAAGGAGAGGAAAGAGATGGCGCGGGGCAATACATGCAGTTAAGCGACCGTTAGCCAAGCTAAGCGCGGAGCTTGTAAGAGGTTCTTTTGTGCGCACAAGACCGGCTTCTTCAACCTTATGGCAGTCGCTTCTTCTGCTGCTATTAAACGTTGACCCTCACTTTTGTAATGTAGTGCACTTTATTCCTGTCACACTACTCAGCATGTACTCACATGTACTCAGCAATATATATGTATATATATATATATATATATATATATATATATACATATATCATAACTCAGCCCACAGGGTCAGTCACCAGTATAAAGGAACGAAGGACTACCTAAGAGATAGAACAGAAGTTAGCAGCAAAATGTAAAAAATAGTTTATGAAAAATATTGAATTAATGTTTTACCAGAAATTAACTCTTTAATCACACGGCAAACCTTGCCGTATAGCTAGCAACATAGTCAATAAATTTCTTAAAAATGAAAAATAATGATTATTACTCCGAAACTCACCGTTCCAGGATAGAGAATTAGAACTGGCGACAGGATAATGGGGTAAAGTACGATGAATATATAGCGCGTATAGATGACGAGAATGGTTAGCCAGGCAGGAATCCTTCGTTGATCCATTTTGTTAACTGCAAGGAAATTAGAAATAAGTCCTCCCGCATTTGCCTACTAATAAGGTTGAAAATACCGCAGGCTTTCTGTTCAATAAAATTTTGCACTTCAAACCGTTTGTTTCCCTCGTGAGTTCCTCGGCTTTTGAGGACTATGCTACCTGACAAACTAATTTATTATTTACGGCTATTGTATGGACAATATTTTAATGTAGCGAGTAAAATGCACATTTGACGGTAGGTACTGGATTTTATTAAACGTCTATTGCATTGCAATGGGTTTTATAGCAGCATAAGCATCGCTGTTGATAGCAACGATTTTATTAGTATTATGGTTGTCAAACGTAATAATATTTGTTGTTGTAATTATAATACAACCGATGCTGCTTAAACAGTGTTGCATAGTGTAGCTGCTACATAGTGTAGCTACATAGTGTAGCTGCTGTAGCATAGTGGTTCCACAGTAAAAATCTAAGCGAAAAATCATGTAAATATGACTGAATAGCGACCCATCGACTTAGAACAAGGGTGCGACCACGTTTCGTAGTTCCTTCACGGATGTGTTCAATAAAATCTGTAGATAGTTGGATCCCTTCTAAGCAACCTATTGACTTCTTATTTATGAACCTTTTCTATAAAAATTCACAGCTCTGTTTACCAATTGATGTCATGTTATGTAGTTAATTATTTAAAACTCGGCATCAGTAATGTTGGCAAACCAAGCAGTACAAGAAATATAATTCCATGGGTGGCAGAGATCACTCAATTCACATAAATGGCAAGAGATAATAAGAAACATTCAAAATGTAAATTCTAAAATTTCCATAAAATTTAGGTGAGCATTGCTCGATAGTGTTATTATTAAAAAGGAGACTAGTTGCAGATCTTTCCAAGCAAAATCACTCGTTTTCAAGATACAAATACATGTAACATTCCCTTCCATATTACGTCAGGGTTAGTACTTCCATAAGCCCCTGAACTTACTTTTTTAAAACACGGAAGCCAATCTCTCCGACTGTATGATCTTTACAGACAAAACCATACCTATATATTGACACGAAGGCATGCATAAGCGGGCTCGAAGAGTACGCCCACGTCGCATTGTTGACAGTCAAGGACTCGGACCTGCTTTGAGTGATCTAACTACTTCCGTAAACAGTCAACCAAACCCCAAATTATACCTTTCTAAGAACAATATGTTAGTGCCCTTATTTTAATTGGGCGATGCTCACGGGGGGGGGCAAGTGGTCTGCCGTGATGACATGCAATTCGAAATTAACCAATCCCATCTACTTAGGTGAAAAGGGCCTCTGGCCTTAATTTGCTTTGATTGCGGCATCGAAAAGTCAGGTGACCATGTGGCAAACGTTTATTCATTCCAGACTGTGCTAGCCTTAAACACGCCTCTACGCAAGGGAATAAATTATGTACCAATGTGATGTCTCTAGCGCGCTCTGGGTGCTCATTATTTATGCAATCCAAGGGAAGTGATAACAGCTACCTGGGTATCCTACAGGAGGCAGATAAATCTCAAAAAGAAAAGTTTCGCCAGAGGCCAAAATATTTTAGGAGAGCAGTTAATAAATTAGAAAACGCAAACTAGGTGAGGACGTGAGTTAAATGCGACCATAAGTCCATAGTCAAATAACTGATGGGTTGCTAACGAAAGGAGTAAGCATTACCATACGTCATCAACCACTTGTATGCAAATGTTGGACTCTCCGGGCGGACAATCAGAAAAAAATAGCTCCTTCTTAATATGGCCCCTATGGCACTCCAACTATGTTGAGATCCGAGCTGTTTACCTGTTATTTTGCGGAAGGCCTGGTCGAGTATTTGTTGACCGGGTGTTCATAACACGCATGGACGAGCTACTTAATTTGGTCAGGCAATGCGTCAACTCCTGTGTCTGGTCTTCTTGAAATTTTCTTGGGTCTTTGTAATTCTTTTACATTCTAGATTTTATGAAATTTCGATTGGTAAACTCCAATTGTTATAAAAGAAAACGAGTGTACATTGGGATTTGGGAACTACGAAATAGTTTTGGTTGAATGGAAGCAACGGAAGCTTATATGAGCCCCCTTAAACACTACTAATCCCAGGATCTTTTAAAACGCAAAAGGTGGTTAGTGGGGATATACCAGTGGGACCCCAACGCGCACAAGTAAGAAAAACATTAAAAACAATAATCAAATATCCGTCAAATTTATTCCCCTAGGCCTATACTTAGAAACACAATTGAGTGTTATATTATAAAATAAACAAAAAACAACTCTTTGTAAATAAAATTTGTTTACATAATACAAAATACAATAAACCAACTTTGTGTTTGCCATTATACGAATGTACGTTTTAACATTCAGAGGGTTATTCCCCTTATTTAGTAAATAATAAACCAAACTAGGTCTTCTAAAACACATGTCGTATTTAACTACGCATATACAGTAGACTGCCTAACTCATGAAATTTAATGTTAGAAATTTTAGTTGATAGTGTGGCACACCTTTAATGATGCTATCGTCGTTTGTTGAATATAATTGACCTGTAAAAATCTGTTCAATAATGAAGAGCTTAACTCAGATATGTTTATAAAGGGAAAGCGGGGCCCCAATTAGGGTGCAATCCGACGTTTTTTTGCCATCCATGAATTTTCCAACGCTAGTGAAAAGTTATGGATCGAAAAATTTTGCTTCTGTGTGTTGTAATATAAACGAACATTAACATAAGACGTAAACATTTTTCATATATCAATTCAGAGAATGGAAAATTTGTCCTTGCATTCATGAAAATCTGGTAAATTCAAGTACGAGAATACGCATTTAAACTTTGTTGAAAAAAACATCATAATAAGTCCATTTTCGAATTTATTTATTTATATTGATGCAATTGTTATAACTTAGAATGTTAATCCTCGTTTTTATGAAATAATAAACCTTACTGGGCCTCCTTAGGACCCATTTTATAGTAACCTATGCATACATAACCCAGGGTGCTTCGATAAACTACCCTTACCGTGGAAATTTATTTTTTAACTTGAAGCACTTTTTCACATTTCGATGTTTGCATTATATTGGGAGAAATAGAAAGATAGAAAAGCACAGTAAGAATTATAATGTAATCACGTAAGCGGAACGACTATGCGAAGTATGCATATGGATTTCATTTCATTTACTTATGGTTTGTAGTTTAAATTTCTTCTGGGAAGAATAATATCTAGAATGAAGAAATTTTGGCTGTGTTCGGTGCCAGAAGCATAAGAGAGCAGTATATGAACATTGCTAAGCTTTTTAACAGGCACATCTATTTACTGATCATTTTAAATGACATTTATGATTTAACTAGGAAAAGGTTCACAATCTCACTTTAATAACTCTTGGTTATTACTTGAATAATAAATTTTTCACCGCTTCCCAAAACGTGAGAAGAATACAATTAATGCAGGTCGTTAATTGACTGACAAACTATGATGGAAATTTCTGATTTACTCTACAAATTCAGCCGTATTCACTCATGTGCTGGCTTGAGAAACTTAAATGATAGCCCGAACCAGCCACATTTACCTCGACAGGCGGTCAAAGAGGGGGCTATGAGGAAAAATAACTTTTTCTGTCCACTGTATCCATTATAATTTCTTTTTCAAGTGAATGCAACTCAAAACAGAATATAAATAATACTAGAGCAATCAAACAAAGGATGATAAAACTTCCGTAGAACATCCAAAATTTATTTGGTAAGTGGAAAAATGACCTACTCACATCAGATATCATACATTTCCTTATTTATACTCCCAAATCTCCATTCTTGATCACTCGAGTTTTGATGGTTTTCGTATTGCTTTCTTCCTCTCTTCATCAAGAATATTAATAGTGAGACCAGTTCGAATATTTTGAGAAGTATCACTTATGCGATCAGATCAACGGGTTAAGATATTACGATCGCTATGCTAATGCCATATTTGTAACTTCTACAGAATACATTGGCGTAGCTGCCCTCTCGAATGGTTTAAATCAAGTGAATCCATCAATCACATTCATTCTGAAGTTGGAAGCAGTAGGTGCGCTGCATTCCTTAGACCTGAAGTTAAGCAGAAGAGACCGGATGATAGTGGCCGAATAAGGGTCTATAGGGAAAAGGTCTGCCCTGAAAAATATACATACGTCGTTAGTTACACATTCCTCCATCGGAAACCCAGTCGAGTCCGTAGTTTGGCGTTAGGGACTTAAACGTTTCTTCGGCAGACGGCATCTAGGAGGAGCTGAGAAAGATCAAGGGCCTGTTTCGTGTAAACAGATCTCCAGATCTCCATGACAATGTCTATTACCTATCGACCAGAAAAACCTTACGAGCTGACTGTGGTAAAAAATCGATATTTCTCAAACTCCTCTAACAACGGGAAACAACGTGTGAATTCTTCAGAAGATGTATTGAACAGGCAGCCTGGATAAGGGTATAATCCTCGATCAACCCTAATTTGCAAGGATAGTTTCCCAAATCAGAAGACCTCAACATTCGTTCACTCCTTAAATTTCTCATGTAAAGCAGGTTATGCTGTTCACCTGAGACACCTCTCGACATGTCTGGTAAAAAGTGAAATTAGAAGCGACGACGAACGACAATAAAAACCCACCACGCTGACTGCAGTAAAGAAAACATTATTTCACAAAATCCTCTAAAAAGGAAGAGACAACGCGTGAACTTGTAAGAAGATTTATTGGCCTAGCTGTCTCATAAACCTTCGAAGCAGTAGAGATTCGGTTATTAGTCTTGACCAAACCGCATTTGCATGGATAGATAGCCAACTCCGAAGACCTCAACGTGTGTTCCCTCGTTGAATTTCTCCTGTAGAGCAGGTTACGATATTTGCACGAGTCGGCAGCTGTCCAAGCGAATACGAAAACCTCCTGCGACATGGCTGGGAAACGGTGAAAGTAGAAGCATATACAGCGCCATGCGCGCACATGTTTTTATTGCCAGCATCGTGTGGAATCAACCAGAGCGTCCATCAGCCAAGCCTCATATGGGCTTGTTATTATTCTTTTCTCGCTTTCAGAAAGCCAAATATACGCTCTTTATCAGGCAGCAGTTTATCCGCTCGTTTCTGGTTTTCCGACTCCTATGGCGTAATAGGCACACAAGATTAGAATAGTTCGAATGACGCAGTTGGTGAAACGCAGCTCTTTAGGCAACCAAGGTTGTGCCCTCTTTTGAGTACATTGAAAAAAAATGCATTGTCTTCGCTCTTTTTCTGCTCTCAGAAAAAGCACGCAATGATTGTGCTCATTTAAATCAACTGGACGTAAGTCACAGTAATTCCTATGCAAATTACTCTCAAATCAACTATGGTACTTATGGCACTAGCTGGGATGTGGTTTAGTTTAGGAAATTCTGTCTCGGTTGCAAATCTTATTATAGTCTTTTGTGCAAAAATTGTACGGTATGTGAAACCCATTGATAGGTGTGAATTGCTGAGCAAACATTTTGAAGATGCGACTGAAATACATAAATCAGTCCAAGAACTTGAAATCCTGACTGCTTGGCTTGTGGGCAGTATCGTCTTGTGAAAATTGTGTTCGATCTTGATCCACATACCAACTACGTTTACATTTGACCGTGAAAGAGAACCAATAGAAGTGAAGCAGACTTTATTGGACAGGTGTTTCCAAGATTGCATCTTAAATCAAGCATACTCGGACTGGACACACCGAGGCCTCAGTCCGGAGTGAATTGGCTAGTGAGCAATTTTTCTGCCATCAGGGATCTGATCTCATTCCAGCGTATTTGACACCATCTCATCACCTACTAGTGCGGATACATTTTTTTCAAATTTCCTAAAGTTCAGGATCAAACCCGTGACCCGTTAATCCGAAGTCCAACGCGCTAACCTCAGTTGGGACAATGACTGGGGTTTAGTATAGCTAGCTGACGGCGGCTAATAAGCTAGAAATTGCCATGCAGGTCTCCATTACCCTTGTCGGTTATTTAATTCTGCCTATATGCATAGCCACTGTGCGTCTGCTGATAGGAATCGAGAGTGAGCGCCAAACCACAACGGGACGACTGAGTCCAATAAAACTATCGGTGATCACCTATTTACCGTGGTTCCTATTCCCGATCGAGATCAGTATGACAAAGAACAGGTAGTTCAATGGGTAGCACTTTAGATTTCTTACTAACCAGTCGCGGGTTCGATCGTTGGGTCGTTATTCTTCGTCTGCCTATACAACCACAACTGTGCGGCTGCTGGAGAGGCTCGGAAAAGGGAGGAAGAGTGAGTGCGATTGGTGAGATTTCATCCACGAAAAAAAATAATACGTTTTCACGTTTCCCCGTGCTAAGCTGCATGGGTGGAGATCAGCCAACCCACAGAACGCATTGTACCGGTTTTCTATTTTACTTTACACGATGATAATAATAACTGAAAACACGTTCTTCATGAAGTAACAGTTTATACGTTTAATTAAACCTAATAAAAAAGTAAATTGATTCAAGTCAAAACCTGAAAAAGCACTGTTATCTTCTGCCGAAGAAGTTTGAAAATTCTCCACGTCCGTCTCCTGTGAGATTCTATCTGACCTACTTGCACATTATTCCCAACCCTCTTTGTTTTCCCCTGCACACATGAACTGAAATTCTTTGTTTATTCCCATCGAATTTGACCTTGAAACTTCGAGTCACCCGTAGTGCTGCGTTGTTCTTGCACACGTGTGTTACGGACGATAGCGAACACACGTCGTTTTCGCCGTCTAGAGTCAGGCGTTATATTTGGCCGACTCCTTTATTTTGACAACGCCTATCTGGTTTATATCTGGTTTATTTTTCATTATTTTATGTATTAGTCCTACTGTACTAAATCCAATTGTGGTTTGCATTTCGAGTTGGCCTACGCGTTACTCTGGTATACCGAATCGTCTAAAATAGTACGCAACCATTTTATCACGTATTGACTGGATTGAACAATTTAATGCTCATGCATTCCCAGACACTACTACCTTCGGATCAAATGTTCGAAGAAGACGAATCATGCAAACCGTGTCAATGAGAAACCAAAACCTCTGATATTCCTGCCAGTTCTTGTAAGTGAAGTTCGTTTAGTTGTTTCAGTCGTTGGCATAATGCAGTTTTTAAAGCGCTCTATAATTGCTCAGCTCAATGCAAAACCTGTTAAACGAGAAGGCTAGATCTAACGTGCGATTTATGATGCCGAGAGTAAAACGTTGACCTGCTAGAGTTGACGTTGAGACCGAGACTGACTAAGATTCGGGAGATGCTGCTGATTATAGGAAATCCTTCGAGCAGACCGCGCGAATAGGTACTTAAAAGAATGCCCAGTGAACGATGAAGCTCTAGAAGGCATTGGTCGATGTATACAAATTTATAGTGAGGTAACTCGAGTGAATACGATGACACAAGTGGTAGCCAGTTTAGTACTGCCTAAAGTGGAGTTGTGCCATTTTGATGGAGACCTTACATACTTTTGGAAATTCGGGCGTTAGGTTGAGATTTTTGTTGAGAGCAGGGTGGAAGATCCTGAACAAAGACCCTCGTACGTAACGCATTGTTGTAGAGCAGATGTAAGAGAGGCGATTCAAGAATGTGTCATGTTACCTTCTTCAGTGGCATACAAGAGAGCACGAGAGATAACTTAAAAATTCTTCGGCCAACCACATATAGTTGCGCGATTCCTTCTCGAGAGACTGTTTAGTCAGGCACGACCGACTACACATACGGCAAAGTCATTTTCCGACATCTGCATTACAATCAAGGGTTGCAAAATTGCATTCGCGCAAAGTAATTTTGTGTCTGATTTACATTCTCTGAAGGTCTCGGAGCGAAAAATGCGTTCGTTACCTTACATTATGCAAAACCAAAGGGCTGAAGGAACCGACCGACAGGGCGTAGGAACACCAAATTTGCCGATCTCACGGAGTTCGTTAAAACGCGTTCAAAGATAGCAAGAAAACGATTCGGACAGATTGCTAGGGGGTGGGGAAGAGACGCGTCATCGCCAAAATCCTTAAAATACTAATGTGCAACGCCAAAGGCGAGGAAGCACTATGACTTTCGTAGCAGATTCAGGTGCAGAGTCAGGCCCTTGGTCTGGTTTTAGATGCTCACGGACACACGAAGTGGCAAATTGCCCAAGTCTGCTTTCCGAGAGCCTTGCAGATAGATGAAATTGTAGACGGGAACAGACGGCCTGTTTTGCCTGCCTTGATGATATGCATTTTCCGAAAGTGTGTCGATGAAGAGACCGCTGAGGTCAGTTTGGCTGCATAAAACGTCATCATACGCGTTCGCATACAGTGTTCTTGGAGAACGATCAACGGGCATTGTGCGATGATACAATTAGTGCCTTGACTTGAACTGCGTATGTACCATTACGACTGGGGTTTATTCCTAGCAGGTTAGCAACACCAGCTGGAATCGTCAAAACTTGTGCATCTTTGGACAGTGGTTCGGATGTCACGTTAAGTAAACGAGGGCTGCTAGTCTAAATTGAGCCTTCACAAAGCCAACGACATGGGCAGTAAAGAAATTAAGTGGCTTAATCGAATGTAACCCGGAAGTCACAGGGCTGAGAGTGCTGACCATGAATGAAACTGAGTCAGTGAAGATTGAAAGGGCTTTAAAAGTTGAGGCCTTTCCATGGCACGCGGGAGCGTGGATTAAGAAAATAGCATCTTCCAGGCCACACCTGGACGGTATAATGTTCGACGAGCTCACTGATTGCGAAGCTTTGCATAGTCATTGGAAATGATATCGCGGAAGCCCCTTGGCTGCTTGGTCAACATCTGGGTGGCAAATCGGAACGGTTCGCTTTGAAAACATTGTTTTGCTAGATGCTGCTAGGATCCTCACGTGACAGACTAAATCAGAACGCTGTCTGTCACTACACTGTCAATCGAGATAACATGATATGATGGACAAAATTAAAAGGTTATACGACTCGGAATCCTTGTGCACTTCGGTAGCGACCACGTGTCTTTCGTTGAGGATGAGCGGGCACGGCCTACTGCGCGGTCCTCCGTTGTGCCCATAAATGGGCATTACCAACTGCCACTCCCTTGGCAAAACGGTACACTGAAGTTACCGGACAATATTCAGTTTACGTGCAAACAACTTATTTATCTCAAGAATAAATTGCATCAACAGTCCGAATTATTTAGAAAATATGAGTAAACATTCCGTTCCTACATGGAGAAGGGATACATCGAGCGGGTTGATGCCAAAAAAACGTCGCCAGTTCTAAGAAACTGATAGTTACCTCACCAACCTGTTGTTTAGCCCCGGAAACCAGACAAAGTCTGTGTTGCATTGGACTGTGCTGCAGAGTGCCAGGGCGTGTCTCTAAAAACTACCTCTATCAATAACGAGACCTTAACGCAAAGCCAGTAAGTATGTTGTTGGGTTTCCGACTTGAGCCAGTTGCAGTGGCTGGGGACCTAGAAGAGCTGTTCGTGCAAGTGAAAGTGCATGCGGTTGATCAACCTCCTTTGAATTTCTTCTGGTAGGAGTGTGCCGAGTCGACAGGGGAGCCAGCTGAATTCCAGTGGACATCTCACCAATTTTGATTAACTTATTCCCCCTTTTGCAACATGTGCTTTACAAAAAACTGTTTAAAACTTTGGTTCATCCTACTCTTCATCAACTGGCAAAGCGATTCATCGAAGTAGTTACGTTGATGATTGTCTGATTTCGTTATGTGATGCCAATTCTGCCAAACATTTTGTGGATGAAATGTGTGTACTACTTTCTAAAGGTTGCTTTCGTATGCGGAACTGGGCTTCCGATGACCGCCGTTTACTTTCAGTCATCAATGCGACCGAACGTGCTTCTAGTATGCGATATATTGCTGTTAATCCAATACTAACGGAACGAAATTTTGCGATTCCGATATTCCGACAATCAAGTTCAATATGCCCACTGTTAGGAGTCTACATTCCCACGATGAGCCAGCCTCGCGGAAAAGCACGCGCGCACGTCTCCCACGCTGCGTGCCATTAACGTGAGCCCGACAGCGTCCCGCATTGGCTGTAGCCACAGTGTTCCCCTCAAATCTGATTGGTCCATGTCCGCGAGAAGTCGCTCGACTCTCCTCTGTCTTCCTCTTAAAGTGGATTGGCCAGAATATGACCAATCTAAACGAAACGCTATACAGACGCGCAGCTATTTAGTGAGAAGTATTGCTATTTTGTTTTTAATACATTTTTCACTTGGCTGATCCTTTTCTCTGACTCTACCGTGTTGTGGTTGAGATAACCGTCGATCAAGCATACGCTTCCTGCGGCATCTAAGTACCAGACCGGGTCATAACGCTCACAAAACCGTGTAATCGTAGGGACATCGTGTCTTGTTTTTCCTCCCTTTAAGACACTCTGCGTTTCGTTTCCTCTTGGGTGATACCATGAAAGTGCTTTCTGCAATCCTTAGGCGAAAGCAGATTGAGCTGGTATGGCCAACCATCCGCCGTCGAGAGCCCTCGTTGGGAATACTGGATCTCTTCTTTACGGAGTATGCAAACCCTTCAGCTACCTCGATGTACCTGTGATCCAATGTGAGTTGAACTGCACGTGTTTTGCAACACTTCAGATGAAGCATACAGTACAGTAGCATATCCTCGTTTCATTTACGACACAAGAAAGTTGCACTGTTCACTCGTTTATTCAAGAGCACGTGTTGAACCCCTCGAAGCCGTCTCTATACCACGTGTAGATGTGGTAGCTGCCATTCTGGCCGTGTGCGCGGCTAATATCATCCGATCATCTACCGATACGTACTTCCAAACAATAGCTTTCTGGACCGATTCTATGATAGTCCTATATTATATACACAATGAATCAAGCAGGTTCTGTACACTTGTGGCCCACCGAATGACGATTATGCATGATCTATCAGCAAATTTGCAGTGGAGATAGAAGAGTTCGGATTTTAGCCCAGAAGATATAGCTCCTCGGGGTACGCGTGATTGCGCGCTTCAGCATTTTTGGGTCGACCTGAAAGCGAATGGCATGTACAACCGCCAGTGGGGCAACCCAAAGACTTGGAATTCAAAAGTACAACAACAATAGCTTATGTTTTAACTCAATGCGACATGTTGGACAAATTGGTTACGCGTTTTTAAAGTTGGACAATTCTACAAAGAGCCGTGATCTTGATCCTGCGTTTCAAGCAGTACATCGTAGTCTCTACCGGCAGGACGCCTCAGAAGACATTTATGCTGGGCCGTATTGGGGTTTCGGAAATGCGCCAGGCTAGTTATAGTTTGATACGGCATGTACAGTGCCAGCACTTTCCTCAAGAACAAACCATTCTCCGATCTGCGCAAGTGGACGTTGATTGTCAAAGAAAAACCGTTAGATCTAGCGGTTTCAGGAGCTTGTATATTGTTTTGATTAATTGAATAATGTGTGTTGGAGGTCGCCTGAGCTACTCGAGTTACTGTGAATTATTTAAACATCCAGCGATTCTTCCAAACCATCATAACTCAACGAATTTGATAATCAAATATTTTTATGCACTGGAAGGACATTGCTGGACGGCAGAAGTATTGGGTGCTATTCGTCAGACGTTTTTGGATCATAAAGTGAAGTGCTTCAGTTAAGCGTGTAATCGGGGCATATTTATCGTGCAGACGTAAATGAAGGCCACCTCAAGGACAAATGATCACCCTGCTTCCGTTTCAGAGGTGGGATAGTATCCTTTCAAATGTGTTGGAGTAGAAAATTTTGGGCCCTTTATGACCAACCTGGACAGTCTTCTTATAAATGCTATTGTTGCTTGATTATTTGCCTACAGACGATGGTCGCTAGTCCTTCAACGGATTCATTTCTCCAGTGTCTGGTGAGGTTTGTTAGCAGACGAGGCAAGCCAACTTAAATCTACATTGACAATGGAACCGACTTTGTTGGATCAGTGCGAGAGCTTCAAACCGACATCCAAAAATGGTATCAAAAGAAGGTGTCAGATCACTTACTCACTTCAGAGAGATACAGTGGCGCTGTAACGCACCCGTCGCTGACCATCGTGGGTCAGTGCGACGAATCCTGATTTCACTTTGTAATGAGAAATATATAACCGATGAGGAACTCAGTACCCTTTTTGTATAAGTAGAACGCGTATTGAAAAACATACCGATAATTCCACCAGCATCGGATAGTAATGATCTGGAATCCCCTTCACCGAACCGTTTGTTATTGAGGCAAAAAAGGCTGGGGCTGCCTAGCAATGAGGATTTTTTTACGCATTATCATGCTGGGTGGAAACAAATAAACCATCTGGTGGGTGTCTTTTGATGATGTTGGACGAAGGACACTACAACAAGAGCCGGGCGTGGAATGTACGTGGAGAATTGGCGGGCGGTGTTATCATCTGCCGAAGAAGTTTGAAAATTCTCCACGTCCGTCTTCTGTGGAATTCTATCCGACCTACTTGCACATTTTTCCCAACTCTCTTTGTTTTCCCCTGCACACATGAACTGAAATTCTTTGTTTATTCCCATTGACGTTGACCTTGAAACTTCGAGTCACCCGTAGTGCTGCGTTGTTCTTGCACACGTGTGTTACGGACGATAGCGAACACACGTCGTTTTCGCCGTCTAGAGTCAGGCGTTATATTTAGCTGACTCCTTTATTTTGACTACGCCTATGTGGTTTATATCTGGTTTATTCTTCATTATTTTATGTATTAGTCCTACTGTACTAAATCCAATTGTGGTTTGCATTTCGAGTTGGCCTACGCGTTACAGTACACAACGATTTTACCACGTATTGGCTGGATTGAACAATTTAATGCTCATGCATTCTCAGACACTACTACCTTCGGATCAAATGTTCAAAGAAGACAAATCAAGCAAACCGTGTCAATGAGAAACCAAAACCTTGGATAATCCTGCCGGTTCTTGCAAGTGAAGTTCGTTTAGTTGTTTCAGTCGTTGGCATAATGCAGTTTTTAAAGCGCTCTATAATTGCTCAGCTCAATGCGAAACCTGTTAGACGAGATGTCGAGCTCGAACGTGCGATTTATGATGCCGAGAGTAAAACGTGACCCGCTAGAGTTGACGTTGAGGCCGAGACTGACTAAGATTCGGGAGATGCTGTTGATAAAGTCAAATCCTTAGAGCAGACCGCGCGAGTAGGTCAGTATCTAAAAGAATGCACAGTAAACATATGAAGATCTAGAAGGCATTGGTCGATGGATACAAAACTGTAGTGAGGCGACTCGAGCGAATGCGATGACACAAATGGTAGCCAGTTTAGAACTGCCTAAAGTGGAGTTGTGCCATTTTGATGGAGACCTTACATACTTTTGGAAATTCGGTCGTTAGGTTGAGGTGTTTGTTGAGAGCAGGGTGGAAGATCCCGAACAAAGACACTCGTACGTAACACATTGTTGTAGAGCAGATGTAAGAGAGGTGATTCAAGAATGTGTCATGTTACCTTCTTCAGTGGCACACAAGAGAGCACGAGAGATAACTTGGGACTTCTTCGGCCAACCACATATTGTTGCGCGGTTCCTTCTCGAGAGACTGTTTAGTCAGGCACGACCGACTACATATACGGCAAAGTCATTTTCCGACATCTGCATTACAATGAAGGGTTGCAAAATTGCATTCGCGCAAAGTAATTTTGTGTCTGATTTACATTCTCTGATGGTCTTGGAGCGAATAATGCGTTCGCCACCTTAAATTATGCAAAACCAAAGGGCTGAAGGAACCGACCGACAGGGCATAGGAACCCCAAATTTGCCGATCTCATGGAGTTCATTGAAACGCGTTCAAAGATAGAAAGAAGGCGATTCGGACAGATTGCTAGGGGGTGGGGAAGAGGCAACTGCTAATGTGCAACACCAAAGGTGTGGATTCCCTATGACTTTCGTAGCAGATTCAGGTGCCGAGTCAGGCCCTTGGTCTTGTTTTAGATGCTCACAGACGCACAAAGTGGCAAATTGCCCAAGTCTGCTTTCCGAGAGGCTTGCAGATAGATGGAATTGTAGACGGGAACACACGGCCTGTTTTGCCTGCCTTAATGATATGCATTTTCCGAAAGTGTGTCGATGAAGAGACCGCTGAGGTCAGTTTGGCTGCATAAAATGTCATCATACGCGTTCGCGTACAGTGTTCTTCGAGAACGATCAACGGGCATTGTGCGATGATACAATTAGTACCCTGACTTGAACTGCGTATGTACCATTACAACTGGGGTTTATTCCCATCAGGTTAGCAACACCAGGTGGAATCGTCAAAACTTGTGCATCTTTGGACAGTGGTTCGGACGTCACGCTAAGTAAACGAGAGCTACTAGTTGAAAATGGAGTCTTCACAAAGCCAACGACATTGGCAGTAAAGAAATTAAGTGGCTTAATCGAATGTAACTCCGAAGTCAGAGGGCTGAGAGGGCTGCCCATGAATGAAACTGGGTCAGTTAAGATTGAAAGGGCTTTAAAAGTTGAGGCCTTTCCATGGCACGCGGGATCGTGGATTAAGAATGGCCCCCCAAACGGGCCACGTGGTAGATGCGTTGGACCCACACGGGGGCCACATCAGTGCACGGCAGGCGTTATTCGGGTTGCGCTCCCATAACAAATGCGAACATGTGGGTGTGGTGGCATGCCCAGGGGCGGTTCCGGCCGGGCCAGCCACCTGCGCCCTCTCCCATCTCCGGTCTTCTTGTCTCTGTCTTGACACCGGGCTCAGGTGGGGGAGGAGGAGAGAGTGCGGTAGCTGCAGCGCAAGGCTACTATCACTTAAAACTAACTCACGCGCAAGTCACCGTCCCTGCACCACCTGGTGTGGAGCATACGGTGGACCTCGTCGAAATCGACGGTCAAACTGCCAGTCGTCGTCAACCAGCTATTCCGAACACCGGGTTGTGCCCAACCCGAGGATTGAACCCGTGACCTGTAAATCAGAAGTTCAACGCTCTAAGTTCTTGTGCGGCACCATCTTGGATTGACTATGGTTGGCTGACGACTGCTAATAAGCCAGAAAGTTCATTTGAGCCTCCCTTTTCTTTTTCGATTATGTCGTTCTACCTATATTTATAGCTGCTGTGCAGCTACTGGTGGTGTCCGAGAGTGAGCCCCAAACCATCGGTGAGCGCCTATCTTCCATTATTCCTATTCCCAATCGGAACCGGCAAGACAGCGAGGCCGTAGCTCTATTATTAGAGCGTTGGACTTCTTATTAACTGGTCGCGGGTTCGATGCTCGCTAAAGGAACCACACGGGGTTGTTTGTGGTTGTATAGCGACGGCTAGTTAGCCATAGTTGTACAGTTCAGTTTCCCTTGAGACTGTATCTCAATGGTTAGAGTTTTTTACTTCGGAGTAACATGTCGCGGGCTCGATACTCGGGTCTTGTGTGGCTCTATGGCGACGGCTAGTTAGCCATAGAGGTGATTTCCAGTTTCCTTGTCTTTTTCGGTAACATCATTCTCTCAAACAACACTTCGCAGCATATTTTTCTGCACGAAGAACCTCACTGGTGACAATTACCTGACGATGTCTCAGAAGTGGCTGCTTGACAATCTTGAGTCATGATCAATTCCGTTTTTAACCCGATGTTGGGGCACCTCACCGGAATCGGACAATGCGAACCTATCTCAACGAGAATCTGCTAGGTAGTCGCATCGCAGGTGCTCTCGATGGAGAGAATGTGCTATTGAACTGGCCTACACGCTGACTCGTCTAGAAGCCATCTTTTTTTCTGTAGGGTGATATGAAAGGACGTGTTACAAGTGCCGCGCACAATAAACATTTGTAATAAACACCAAAAATTTTAACCTATGCGATAACCGTACACATTCAGCGCAGTTGTTAACCAAGAACAAGCCACCAAAAACAGCCAATAGTGCACTATTATGAAGAAGAAGGTGATGGTGAGTGCTTGGTGGTCTGGCGCAGCTGTTGTCCATTATGGTGTCATGGATTTTGGCTCATCGATCACGGCAGTAGTATACTGCAAACGGCTGGATCAAATGCACGAAACTTGCATAAAAATTGCATGCCACACACCACATAAATGACAGTAGCAAAAATATATGAGTGGGAGTTGAAAATTCTCGATCATCCAGAAGCGTCACAAGATTTTCCCCACTGCCTACCATTTCTTCCAGATAATATTTACAGTAAAACAATTTTATTTCGTCTACAAGATAAAACAGGTCTTCCAAGACTTCGTGTGCTCTCAAATTATCAGGCTTTTACAGCATTGAACTAAGCAAACTACCGTAGTACTAGCAAAAGTGTATTGACATGACAACTGCATGCTTTCATGAATAACATTATGCCTTGTATTTATGAAAAATCAACAAGGTTGATTTTTTGGACAAATTTACGACCCAATATATGCTTTCTGCTTGTAATTTTACCAGCAACGTACTAGTCAACGTTAAGTAGGTATCGGTGCTTTTCTTTTGCGTTTCAAACTTGCTGTCTTCGGTGGGAATTTAAAAAGCATGCAGATGCAATTAGCAAGATCATAGGATAAACCCGAGCTTGCTATACTGATAGCTACATTTCAGGACACGCACAGATTATAGGACGAAAAACAAGGCAGTAAAATATTTTAAGAAGGAAACGACAGCCTAAAAATGAGTCCGTAAAAAAAAGAAGAATATGAATTTGCAGGTCAAGGTAAGTTTTATCAAATGAACTAGCAAATGTATAAAAGTTTATTTCCATGCTACTTATTGAATTCAAGAATTTCGCCTTGTATGCTCACCGCTTTTGCCACACCACGCATGCATTTATAAATAATGAACCCTCAAGTATGAAATTTGTCAGTTTCTTATTTCAGGTTGATATGATATTTTGACATTCCTTCGCTTTTATTAGAGAGCTGCCACACATATTCCATCTTTATTGATCATTGTGCATTTAAAGAAATTGTAAAAAACTTTCTTATTATTCCTCTTCTTTAACGATAGAGAAGAGTTTAATTCGTACAATTATGACACATAAGTTATTATGTGGACAGCTAGGAATAGACTTTGTGTGTCAGGATCAAATTGGTTTGCGTAAATTCGTTCCGGTAGCTAAATAATTAGCCTCGTGGTTAGCCAGAATCTAACGTAAATACCGCTGAACTGAAAGACACCATCGACTTAGATCAATCTCAATGTTCACATGAAGTATCGCTGACGTTTTATATTGGGAAATAAAATTTTAACTCACTTAGCTGAAATCGGTAAAACTCTAGATATATTGGTTCCAAAAGAACTAAGTGACAAACAGAAGTAACAAAGTTTTGAAGTTTGCGTGACATTCCTTCTTCGTCAGAAACATGGCTCGCTTTTGAATCAAATTTTAACGTGTGAGGAGAAAGGGATCCAAAGCGATAACCGTACACATTCAGCGCAGTTTTTAGCCAAGAACAAGCCACCAAAAACAGCCAATGGTGCAATATTATGAAAAAGAAGAAGATGGTGAGTGCTTGGTGGTCTGGCGCAGCTGTTGTCCATTATGGGGTCATGGATTTTGGCTCATCGATCACGGCAGGAGTATACTGCAAACGGCTGGATCAAATGCACGAAAACTTGCATAAAAATTGCATGCCACACACCACATAAATGACAGTAGCAAAAATATATGAGTGGGAGTTGGAAGTTCTCGATCATACAGAAGCGTCACAAGATTTTTCCCCCACTGCCTACCATTTCTTCCAGAAATAAGATTATCTTCAAAGTAAAACAATTTCATTCCGACAACCAGATAAAATAGGTCTTCCAAGACTTCGTGTACTCTCAATTATCAGGCTTTTACAGCATCGAACTAAGCAAACTACCGTAGTACTAGCAAAAGTGTATTGACATGACAACTGCATGCTTTCATGAATAACATTATGCCTTGTATTTATGAAAAATCAACAAGGTTGATTTTTTGGACAAATTTACGACCCAATATATGCTTTCTGCATGTAATTTTACCAGCAGCGTACTAGTTAACGTTAAGTAGGTATCGGTGCTTTCATTTTTCAACGCTATTGCAACCAATGGGGAGTTTTTAAACCTTCGCCTACATTACCCTTAGTAAAGTTGAACAGAACTGAAATGAAGGTGGTATGTTTACTGATGGGGTGTAGGTGTTACAAGTTAGGGATCACCGTGCGGGTAATATTAGGTCGCTCCCTAGCCAAACCACGTGGTCGATGCGCCAGACAAACATGGCGACCATATCAAGGCACGGCAGGCGTTATCCGGGCTGCGCTGTCACAGCAAATGCCAAACACAGGAGTGTGGTTGCACGCGTAGGTGCAGGCTCACTCCGCATCATACACCTGCGTTCGATCCCGCATCCGGTCTTCGTGACTCCGGTCTTCACACCGGGCACAGGTTGGTCAGTGAAGAGGGAATGCGGTAGGTGCAGAGCAAATCTACTATCACTTAACACTTCTGCACGCGAAATTCATCACGCCTGCTCCAGCCGCCTTTGGGGCACAAAGAGGACTTCGAGGATTGAACGATTGCCTTGTGTAGGTGGTGCATGCTCCTGTGTCAGCCGATAACTGAAACCAAGCTCATAACGGTTGCTCCTCCACACTGGGCCCTGCCTATCGGCCGCACCCCGGTAACCGCCTCTACTGGCGGGCTTTACCAGGTTGGGTTATCAGTTCTTATCTCTCTCCACATCTGATAGTCCAGCTCTCCCTCCCCCTCCCTCCTCTCCACCTCCCACTTTCAAAAGCCCTAAAGAGAGGACGAAATAACATCCTATAGGAGACCCAGGCTAACTCGGGTCTTTCATCCTCACAAACGCCTACTTACAGCGTAAGGCGTCGACCAACGACGATGAGACACATCAGGAGGAGAAGATGCGGTCGCTGCAATAAGAAGTTTATTTGCCTGACGGTTCAGAATCGCACTCGATCCCAGCATCTAATAAAGTGGCAGATATGGGTGATGCGACGCATACACAGCCCCCTGAACCCTCCAAAAGCACTGCTGACTATGTTTAGTAGGAGATCACAGATGGGTTACAAGACTCACACTTCCCGTTGTGCCTAGGGGCTCGAGCCCCAGGTGAGCCCCGTGGGTGACTAATGCTATAGGCGTCTGAGCATCTACATGCACCTGCGCACCAGTGGATTTCTGGGCCTTGACACGGGCCAATCAGCTTCAAGGCTGAATCACACCTAACTGCGCTGGATGCCCTGTGACGGCCGCACGGTCTCACGTAGACTTGGGGTAGTCACAGACGAGGCGGCTGCAGCCAACCCCCTCTGGGATAATTCTGTGCGGAATAAACTATCCTCCAAAGTGGCGTCCCACTTATTATCTCCTTTTACGGAACCGGGCGAGAAGGTCGTAGCGGCCAGGTCCTCCCCTATCAACTTAGCCTGCTGCGGTATTGGTGATCGCTGTTCCCGTCCGCTGTTCCCTTCCGTGACATACTGTATTACACAAGCCTGTCAGTTTATACCCAAGTGCACGCGTCTGTTGTCTTTGAGTTTTCCAAATATATCACCTGCCTTTAACTATAATTCCACTCATTCCCGATAGAAGCAAAGTACCGGGTTCCCAGAAGCATTTCAGAGGTACAAGCAGTTTAAATGGTACAGGATATGTGGACAGGAATCGCCTGCAATGCGGATGGTTTCGTATCCAATTCCAGGGAAATTTGGATTCGGATTTAGGATAGGGTTAAGATAAGGGTGAGGGATTAGGTTAGAGTTATATTTACCCTTAAGATGTAGGTTAATGTTAATTAATGTTAATGTTCATTTCTCATTGTAGTCTCCTCGATTCATTACGACAGTTGATCGCCTTTATCAGCGGGTGGAATGATAATTTGTTCGTCATTCCTTAGTTCCTTCATATATTTGGCTCACTCTTCGAAACACATTGGGTTGGTCTGTGTGCCATCAGCAACGACGTGACACGTTGTCAGACGGAGTGTTTCTCGTCCTCGGTTGTTTCAGTTCTCACAAGCATGGATTCCAGGGCTGCGATAAAGTTGACGGCGTCGGCATCGGCGGTGTTAAAACAAGCTTCATGCCGCAGCACCCGTACTTGTTGCTGAGTTCGTTGCTTGGATGAGAGGTTGTGGACCAAGTTCGAGCTTCTTGTATCGGATGCTCGCAACTTATTCAGTTTTTGTTCCAAAATTACTCGCTTCTTGGCTTGTCTGTGCTGCGCTAGAGCCGAGATTGTCCTACCAAGGTCTTCAGTTATGGCCTCGTAGAGAACGCGTGACATTTTCTCTTATTCTGCTCGATCACAGCCTTGTAGACGCCGGTGGCAGTCATCGGTTTGATAAATCGCCTGACAACTTCCCTGCCCATGGCCGGGTTAACGGGTGCCTTATATCTCAGGCATCGTGGCGTCAGTCCCTCTTGCAGGCATTGGTGCAAAAAATCAATCATACAGCAAGGGGCGATCAACTGTCGTAATGAATCGAGAAGACTTCAATGAGAAAACCAAAGCTCAACTTGATGATAGAGAATTTTACAGACCTGCACAGGATGCCCAAGCCAAAGCGGTAGCGAATCGGTTGAATTAATTACTCTGAGAATTTAAACGCCAAAATGTGATTACGGAGAACGAATGGCGCCAAATGAAACCAACGGATACGGCTCTGGCTCGCTTCTATGGACTGCCAAAGGTCCATAAACCAAATGTTCCACTACGGCCAGTAGTCACCCTGAAAGGTAGCCCCACCTAAAATCTAGCAAAAGGGATGTACTCGAAATTGAAATTCCTCCAAAACAATTCTCCTGCCTCAGTCCGTTCGGCCTCCCGATTCCTGGCAGACCTCCAAGTTTGGAGGATTCAATCGGACGAAGCGATGGTCTCTTTTGACGTGACGTCCTTATTCATATCCATCCCGCCGAACTTAGCACAAGAAGTCCTGCACCGGAAACTTGAGGAGTCATACGCGAAACCCAGAGTTCTCTCAAAATTGAACACCTTATGAAGTTATTCAAATTTTGCCAAAAGACCTACTTCACCTTTACCGGAGAAACCTATGAGAAGATCAAGGGAACTCCAATGGGCTCCATAATCTCCAGTTTAGTGGCAGAATCGGTCCTAAAAGAGCTGGATAAGATCGCTTTCACTCGACAGCAGCCTATCTTTTGGCGCCACTACGTAGACGACACATTTGTTATCCTGAAGAGGAACATGCTGCAGCATTTCCATGATCACCTTAACTCGATTTTTCCCAGATATACAATTCACGAGGGACGAAGAAAAAGAGCAGCAGCTACCCTTCCTTGATGTACTCGTCAGGTGACGTCCCAACGACGAAATAGAAACTGCTGTCTGCAGGTAAGCGACGAACACCACAAAACTTCTCAATTTTTCACAGCAACCATCCGTTAGCTCACAAGAAAAGCTGTGTGAGAACACTATTCAAGCGCATCCAGACTCATTGCAGCCACCCGGCGGAAAAAGCACGTGAGGCCCGTTTCCTTGGTAACCAGTTAATGCGGAACGGCTATCCTAAGGCGTTCATAAGCCGATGCCTACGTGTTCGACCGCGGAGAACCCAACTAGAACCAACCCTACGGAATGGCATGCGAAGCCATATATCAATAACATGTCAGAAGCGACCGAGCGCATTGTTGCGAGACTATGTGTCGGAATCGCACACAGACCCAAAGCTACCATGCGCAGTCAGGTCATGAGAATCAAGGACAGATTAAATTCGCATGAACAGTCGGGAGTAGTGTATCGCATCCCGTGCCAAAACTGTTCCTGTAACTACACAAGACAGACTGGACGTACGCTTGAATCGCGCATACACGAGCATAGGCTTGCTGTGAGACGGGGTGACGGTTTATCGCAAGTGGCTGCCCACGACTACGAAACGGGTCACGAGTTTAACTTCGCAGCCCACGAAGATCATCGCCCACGCCAGATGCAAGACAAGCCGAGAATTGATTGAAGCCTGGGCATCCGATGAGAACTCAGTCAATCGATTTATCGATCTGGCACCGGCATACAGGGCCCTGCATAGTCACCTCCGGACTGGTACCACTGCTGTCTGATTGGCCCCTGCCCCCTCTTTAAATGTTACTCGTTTATTTTGCTGCTTTATCTCTGACGATGGACTCCAGTAAGAGTTCGAAAGCTCAGACGAATAAAGCCATGATTCTGGTGAACGAACAACCTTCTTCTTCACTTATACACACACCTGGAATGCGGACTTTCACCTCCATTCGTGAATTTTTTTCAAGTACGAACTGGACATCCACTGGGCTTCTCACTCACACGTTAACGCAGTCAAGTAGTGCCTCATTGTGATTACATATATTTGTAGTCCAACCGTAAATTTAGTACAGGTTGATGCTGATGATTTCACGTCTCACGGAGCACTGCAAGCATATCACATATAATTACGTAAAAAACTCCTTTAAGGTGGTGTTTGATATTTTCTTAACCAATCGGCTTCCATTCCATGAATGCCTGAAAAATTCAGTCGATATCTGAAACAGTATTCGTCTGATATTCATATCCCGAGATAAGGTTTTCATCACGCACAACAACCAGATAACCATGTAACCGAACATTACTGAAATTTTATTACGCACGGGTGCAACCCACACTCTCTGGTCAAAATGTGGGAAAAAGCGTTGTTTAAATTGGTGTGTGAAAAGGAGGGTCACGGCTTGCGGTTTACGATAGTTTATAGCAGCCTCAGGACTAAATTTTATGAATTTGAGAAGTTCAAATAACATGCTATTGTTATTTATTATTTACTTACCTGCTTAGATACTTATTTAACTTCGTACTACTTATTCTCCTGTAGTACGAGTTGGTTTTGTGTTTTTACGACTTGCAAGGCACTGCATGTTTGTCACATGCAATGCCACAAACATCCTTCCGTTTAACGTTACTATAACTGTGCGCCTTTCTTCACAATTTTTGCAATTTTAATTCAAACGCATTTACATATATTTACCCTATGTGCAAATTAACTTTGAGCGCCTGCCCAAAACAAGACACGTGTATTCACATTTGTACCTATGAAATTTATCTCCGAATCTTTGCGTGATTAGAGCTGTGAAATGTGCACTTCCTTCAATTTTATCAGCTTCTTCTTATGACATAGCAGTCACCTTACTGTAATAATTTTCATTTTATTAAACTGAAACAGGACCTGCGTGATATCTGTGTTTTCCGATTTTAAGGTTTTCATTAGTTCCAAACACTACACAACTCTTTAACCGAAAATCAGTCGACTTTAACTGACACATATTGGAAAGCCACTATGTAAAATGTAAATCTGTAAAGTAATTTTAAAATATCCTAATATTTTCCCTCGGAGAAGCGTTGTTTTACGTGGCATGTGAAAGTCAGGGTATGGCTTTGGAGTTGTAACCGGTTTTATTAGAATTAGCATTGTACAAATGATAGATTTGAGTACTTTGACTGACAGATGCAGAAGAAGAATACTGTTACTCCAATTTTAAGCCTTTCGAGGAATGTCATTAATTTTGAACAGCACAATTCCGTAGGTCATTGCGCATAGAGCGATGATGAGCTGCCTGATGACATATAAGGTTATTCCTGCTTTCGCCTACAAAAAAAGATGATAAGAGGTTGACAGTTGAATATGCTACATAGGAACGTCAGTGTTTTCTGTAGTATTTTATCAATTTTTACTTATTATTTTTCATTTATGCATAAGTTGTGGTATCACATTCAGCGGTCGGCAATACAGCAGTAATTATTAAATGTAGTTTATAAAACGATAATTTAGTGCACACATCAAATAACAGTTTCATTCACAATACCTCAAAAGGGGACCGTTTAAAGCCATGTAGATTGAATAGCTTGGTGCTTACCATGTTAATAAGTCTAACATGTCCCTTGGAATATAGGATTGCATTTGGCGGGACGGCTGCAGGCAGAATAAATGCGAGCAAAGTGTCGACGCTCAGTGGAACACTACAGCAGTTTTCCACTTCTAAACAATTTTAAACGAAAATTCGTCTTAATATAAAGGCCCAAAATCATGTATTTTTACATTTCTTGATCGATTAAATGTTTATAAATAGTAGACTATTTTAGTAGAGGGACGGTTAAATTTTCCGGAGCTTTATAATCTCTAACCTAAATATGTAAGAAATAAGGACCTATTTACATGAGCTTTATGCCTGTTGAATCATGTACTTGGCAAATACACTACTCTTAGCCAATCATGCGGTGGAAAAGACATCAATTTTTATTTATATTAAAATTTTGAAACCCAGATACCTAAAGAGAACTAGGACTTTCTGGTTTTTAAATGATACAACAATATCAGATGGCTTAAAATATGTGAAGTCCTTCATCGTAAAGACCACCTGAGTATTCTAAGGGATTGTCTAGCCTGTACATTTCTAGGTGAAAGCTTGGTGGTGGGGCCTGTGATAGACTCATTTGTCGCCTCAAGTTTCCGACTTTGACGTCTGGAATTCGCACTGCCTTCTAGATTTTTCCCTTTATTTGATCTTTGCTACTGGCGCACTACGCGTCTAAATGATACAAACTAGTGTCACGCCGGGCAAATCCCGCAAGATAGCAATCCTGTTGAATTGCAGACTCAAAAACGTTTTTAAGGCAACTCCCAGATTCAATTTTGGACAGTGCGAATCCACCTCCCATGAGAAATAGCACACCCTAACTGTTACGACTCTTATCCAGATCCCAGGTTTTAATGTTAGCACTTTTTCGATTTCGGGCTTCGATCTTATCCACTGAGAAAAGGTAGATGGAATGACTGGAACGATGGAAGCCCTCATTTATTCGAACACACCATCTGATGGATATACAAGCGGCGAACACAAATTATTAAGCTGCAATGGTCATCACCTGCTGCAATGCAGACTCACATCTGAGTAAAAAAACATGGCGTTACACCAGCCTCTTGAGGTTCTTTAAAGCCAATGGGTGTCTATCCTTATTCCTCATGGGAAATGGAATATTTCACGGAAGCCAGACTGGGAAAACCCAGTGCTAGAGCCTTGTTTAAGCAGTGTTTGTGTTCGGAGTACAACGATCACCAGGCCCAATTCCGCTTTGAATGTGAAGGGGAAAGACACGAGCGTATTCTTTGTTAGAAGCTCGGTGGTGGTCAGAAGCCCCAACACGCGGCCAGCTCCGAGTCTGTGCGCCTCTATCCGTTAGGGTGGTGTAAGCGTCAGTGAGTGTACGTCATGTGAGAGTCAGTCTGTGTCCCCTTGATCAGGCCGATAACAGCTTGCGGGCACCATTGCTCCCCTACCCCAAGAGGTTGCCTGCGTTTATGGCCGGCAGTTCCGGAAATAGGATCTGATGACCTCTAGCACGTCGTGAGCGCCAGAGGCGAAAGCCCTGTAAGCGCGTTGATGGGACTTTGGTAGATCCGGCGCAGTGCTCGGAAGTGCAGTCACCCATGGGTTTGTTGCACTATCCGGGCCGAGGATGATCCAACCAAGTGCTTCCATCGCTATTAAGGAGAAGTCAGCCGTTTCCTGCCGAGTTCAATGAGAATTAAGGAGGTCTAATGTGGCAGCCATTGTCGAGGAGTCAGCAGATATTCCCAAAGTTGGCGTCCAAATAGCCCGATCAGATGTGAAGTAAACATGAATTGTCGAAGAAGAGCCATATTTGTGATTTTCAGATTTGTTCACCTGGCGCATCTCGGCTAGTCATGAGCGTTAAATCTTAGAGCACGTTTGGTATGCGTTTTAAAATATCCCGGTGAACAATTATTTGGCGGCCCGTCTATGTGAAATTTCTACGATATTCACTTTGATTCGAGGTGCTAGACCGCGTAGCGTCAACGCGACCTTGCAGAGTATTGAAAGGTCCTATCGTTCCATGTCGAGTATAGACCACGACTAGCAGGCTATTAGTAGTACTGTCTGTTCGAAACACTATATGCATGCAGACGTTGCAAACTTCCGTTTAGAGTAATTGTTCAGTCCGGTCAAGGTGTCCTAGTAGTTAAAGAATGAGCTGCAACGCACACTCGACCCAGTCCTAACACATGGAGGCAGCATGACTCTGGTTGATGGGACGTCTTTTTTAGTCTACTTCGGCTCACTCACTCACATCTCGGGAGCGTTCTTTGCCAACAGCAATAACTAAACCTTCACCACAAAGGCTGCTTACCTTAATATGAGTTTACAAAATTTGTTTTTTTGACAGCAGCAAGCGAAAAGTACATGCTTTTAGATAGCGAACCAAGGGAAATAGAATGGGATGAGCCCTGAGATTCAGACGTCAGATAAAACCACCATCAAGGTGACAAACACACCGACTAAGAATTCACTCACCACCACTTTGGAACGAAGGATAACCAACTTATGTCTTTTAAGGCCATCAGCTAATCCCAATTCCTTATCTTCGCTGGAACGTTATGTATCAAACTCAGGTTCTTATCTGCTATTTCTACTTCTATGATGAGAATCCTTGCAAAGTTTAATATATATTTTCAAACCCGACTCGCAGAAATGGCAAAAATCGGTCCAATGGATAGAGTGCTGTGTTGGGTTTGTCATGTATTTATATTCCGCCTTGAAGGAGATTTTGAATGAATATTTCCCACTGCCAATGATTCTGCGTATTTGTTTAGACAATTAATCCACTTTAAAAGCACTGACCTGCTTGTTTTATTTGGTTCAGCACAAAGATGGAAGGGGCTTGACGCGGGGATAATGAATACCAAGATGGCGAAAAGGATAGTTGTCTGCGTCTCATCCACATATCTACAAGGAACTGTTAAGAACACCTACAATGCTGCACATTACCCGTATTAAGGCAAATATTTATGATCGCATAAAGTGGTGTTCACCGATCCGGCCAAACTATAGGAGGAAGGATGGGCGGTAGAGACGGTGTAGCATCCCAACCTGACGCCGCGCGAGCCGTCGCCTTACCAGTTATAATAACCAATCAAAAGAGGCCTACTGTTGGCTTATGGTTTATTTTCCACCGCTGGTTAACCGGTCGCCAAATATATCTCCTGATTTTTAATCAGGCGCAGTTGCTCATTCAGAGAAATGACCTGTCACACGCGTCGCGGCTTAACTAGCTGGAGGCGGCGTTCAGGAAAAATGACAACATCATGAGAGTACCAGCTAAGAAGGCTAGGGACATTCCATTTGGCTAGGATTGGTTTGGCCGTGTCGCTGCCTGGCAAACGCTGATAGGTCTGACTTTAACCCTTTGAGCACCATGTCGTTATAACAATTTTAAGCAGTCTACACACAAGGGAACTAATCTAATTTAGACGAATATCTATACCGTGAGAAAAACCATTCATGTTAATCACGCAGACGCACACCTCTGCTTAAGTTACTGCTCCTTTGTTTATTTATTCTATGGCGTTTATGAGAGACTTAATTTCATCAATTAGCTTAGGCTTTATTATTCATGGCCTTGGTGTTTGCCGATGCATTTTGGGCACTGATTAATCATGTGACTTATGCGTCGGCCGTTATTCATTATATGAAACCCCAGGAAGTATTTTTTAATTAGTCCTTAAGTATTTGTTGTTCATAAATACTGCCCATTTTGCTAGCTTTGAATTCGTCCTGGGTATACGATGCTTCAAAATTCTTCTCTTTAAACCTACTGCTGTTTAAATGAAAGACTGCTTGTTTAGAACGAACGCACCGCACAATCTTGCCAGTTGAATCGTTGGAAGTTGGCATGAAACGCGACCATCCGGGCACACCGGGTTCCCGTGTAACCCACAGTGCAATTAGCAGTAAGAGAGCAAGACATGCATGCTATTTCACCTAACCTTAAATGAAGACGATCATTTCATGTTGCTTGGTAAAACAGAAGAAGTATTAGACTCAGCCCATACACAAAATTAACATTGAATTATTTTGTTTCAGGTTGACTACAGCTAAATGAATTGGGTTTCGACCATCTAAAATATGGCATAATGATAACTGCCGGTTGCTTTTGGCAGGAAATCGATAACCTCAATTTCATTAATTTCCTCTTAAATGATTACTTCATGCGACCTAGAACTTGTTGTTTCTGTTCTGAAATTCATTTAATCAATTTTGTATATCCGATGAGATTTCCTCATCGTCTTCTTCTTCTTGTCCAACACTGCGTTCTAGTTCTTCCAACTTGTCTGCGCTTTTTGGCATGGTTCCGCCGTTTTGATAGAATTCCTCCAGGAAGTCATCTAGCTTGTCCTTCTTTGCCCAGCTACAGTTATTGCGGTATCGGAGTTGTACATAACTGGTAATGGGGATACCATCTTCAGTATTGTTATTATTATCGTTTACAACACTGGTTGTGCCAGTAGCAGTATCAAGAGTATTCATCTGAACACCAAACTGAAGATGTACAAGGCCGTCGTCTTGACGACACTCCTTAACGGAGCGGAGACCTGGACCGTCTACTCGAACCAAGCCAGGAAGCTGAATCACTTTCATCTCAGCTGCCTCCGCAGAATACTGAAACTGAGATAGCAAGACAGGAACCCAAACACGGAAGTCCTGGAGCGGACCGGAATCCTCAGCATCCACGCCATGCTGAGGCAAGTGCAACTGCGATGGAGCGGCCACCTTGTGAGAATGGACGACGAGCGACTACCCAAACGACTTTTCTACAGAGATGTCGCTACGGGTGCTCGCCAACAGGGAGGTCAAACACGACGTTACAAGGGCACTTTGAAGAAATCGCTGAAGCAACTACAAATCAACCCGGTGACCTGAGAGGACCTCGCCCAGGATAGACCGGCATGGAGAAGATCCGTAAAGACTGGTTCAGCAATCTATGAGGCCAACCGGATCGATGCCGCCAAGGCCAAAAGACCGGCAGGAAAGTCACCAGCGCCCCGGACCAACACCGTCGATACCCAGGCCCTGCCAACATACCCATGCTTTCAACACATCTTCAGCGCGCGAATTGGCCTGGTTGGACATCTTCGGACGCAATGCACCAACAATCCAACAATTCCAATTGCCACGTCAAATTCTGCCAACCCTCCTTCAGACTCCCCCCACCCTCACTCCTGGCATCAATTCCGTTACTCCCACCATCATAGAGACCACATCCCTCTACTCATCGCCTGTTACCCCACCATCGGAACCACCCCCGCCTTCGCCTTCACTTCCACCACCACCACCATCAGCAATGGCGACTCTCTCCTAAACTGTTCTCATTGCGACCGCACATTCACCTCACGCATCGGCCTGGTCGGTCACTTGCGAATCCATCGTACAGAGACTGGTGAACCAGTGCCTGGAGCACCAACACATAGCAGAGATCGTCACCTCCACTGTCCTCGCTGTCCTCGCGCATTTACTCATCGCATGGGCCTATTCGGTCACATGCGCATCCAGGACAGCGGAATTCACCGCAATTCCGACAACACCGATACATCATGCCTACCCTCCGCTCCTGCCATTCTTAATGCCACTGCCACCCCCACTACCATGAATGACATCTCCCCAGCCTCTACCGATTTCTCCTACCCACACTGCGCCCGCAACTTCAACTCACGCATCGGCCTGGTCGGTCACCTGCGAATCCATCGCACGGAGGCTGGTGAACCAGTGCCTGGGGCTCCGAAATACAGTCGCCGTGCCCGCCTTCACTGCCCTCACTGCTCCCGCAAATTTTCACACACTGCATGGGCCTATTAGGACACATGCGCTTCCACGACAACCTATGGTAAACCACCAGAGGCTAAACTTCAGCAGCGCACACCATCTACACTAATACATAGACAACACCCTCACAATCATCATAATGTACCTGCTAAAATCACGGTTTCCTAGAAACCGTGGCTTGCAAGGCTGCCAATCTGACGCGCTTGAAACTATCCCGGAGCGCTAAAAGCCGTGGCTTGGAAGGTTGCCAACTGACGGGATAACTCGAACCGCGTGGTCAGCCCAATGGGTGTTTTGTGTGGAGTGGCTGACTGGCGGACTGAGAGTCAGACTGCAATGGCTCCTTCTTAATGTGGTCTTTATGGCACTCCCACTCCGTGGGATCCGATTCAGGTGTGGTGGTACACCCAGGGGTGGCTCCGGCCGCACCAGCCACCTGCGCCCTCTCCTATCTCCGGTCTTCTTGACTCTGTCTTGACACCGGGCTCAGGTGGGGGATGAGGAGAGAGTGCGGTAGCTGCAGCGCAAGGCTGCTATCACTTAAAACTAATTCACGCGCAAGTCACCGTCCCTGCACCACTTGGTGTGGTGGACCTCGTCGAAATCGACGGTCGAACTGTCATCAAGTGTATTGGCAGTAATGTCGGAAGCAGTAGTGTGTGTACTCGGTATATTAGCATTGGTAATCCAGCACTATAATCTCTTAATTGTCGTTCATTGTAACCATTTCTTTGAAGACTTGGCGGCAGTGTTCAACACTGTGTGAGCCTCTGTAATACATGCTTGTCCCAAAAAAGAGAATGAAGACTGAATCGCATAAATATGACTCAATAGTGGAGAGTTGGTTTAGAATAATAGTTTGAATTCATTCTGAATATTACTCACGGATAAGTATAATAAAAGATGTCAACGGAAGGAATTTACAATAATCGTGTTTGCAGACTCTAGACTTTTTAGATTTAAATACCTTTATATAAAATATTTTACTGATTGAAGTCATATTATGCAGTAAATTTTCGGAAGAGAGAGAGAGAGAGAGAGCTACGCTTTATTTTGAAAGTAAAAGTCCAAAAATTTCAGCAAAAAGGTCCTCCATTCACCGTGAAGAATCGTCCTGTAATGCGTTTCAAATTGGTGCCAGAGTCGTGCGCTGATGACCCCATTTTTTGTTGTTCGAATAAACGAATAGGGTTAACATTATATAAGATGATTCACATGCGAATGGAGAACAGAAAAGATGGCGGCTCAATTTCAAAAGCCCACCGGCGTATGGAATATCGACAAAAGGAACAATCCCATGAGTATCACTCCATAGGCGATGAGCGTCACGCAAGCTATGTAAATAGCAAGAGGTAATAAAAAGTATCCAAAACTCAACTTCTAAAATTTCTTTAAAATAAAATGAACCATTCTGTATGGTTTTATAATTATTAGTGATACTAATTGCAGTCATGTTGAAGCCAAAATCACTAGCTCCCCGGACAGAGAGTCATTTAATGCTTTCTGTTTAATTATATCAGGTTCAGTATTTGCAAGAGCCACGAGCTTATCTTTATTAAGTAAGTGGTCAATCTTTCTGTCTGTTAGATGTCCGAGAAAACAATACATATATGTTGACACGAGGGGATGACTAAACAGAGTGTGAAGACTATGCCCATGTACAGTCACCGCCATTTAACGACTCAGAGCTACTTTGCATGGTGTACATACTCCCGAAAACGCCAAATAAAACCCTAAACAGTATTTTTCTCAATGTAAAAAGTACGCCGCCTTCATGATAGGCAAATCTATACCGGGATGCTTAAGGACTGCTCTCATGGCACGTTATTTACTTTTAGCCAAGCAAATCTATCTGAGCGAAAAAAGACATTTCTTTTAATTTGTTTTGATTGCGACATTGATAAACAAGGTGACCATTTGACGGATTTTTTTCTCGTTCCACAAGTTGCTACCGCCTATAGACATCTCTACGCATTGGATTACATGAGGAACCATCATGATGTTTCCAGGGTGCTCTAATTGATCAGCAGTTATTCAATCCAAGGGAAGAGATAACAGCTTTTAAGGAAGCTCCACGGGAGACAGATGAATATCAAGATGAAAATGAATAACACTCGTTAACGTTTCGCCAGAGGCCAACATATTTTAGGAGATCAGTTAATAAATTCGAAAACGCAAACTGGTGAGGATGTCAGTTAAACGCGACCATAAGTCCATGGTCAAATAATTGACGGGGTGCTAACTAAGGGAGTAAGAATTACTATTACCAAAATTGGTCGACGTCATCAACCACTTGTATGCAAATGTTGGACTCTCCGGGCGGACAATCAGAAAAAAATAGCTCCTTCTTAATATGACCCCTATGGCACTCCAACTATGTTGAGATCCGAGCTGTTCACCTGTCGTTTTGCGGAAGGCCTGGTCGAGTATTTGCGGGCCAGGTGTGCATAACACGCATAGACGAGCTACTTAATTTGGTCAGGCAATGCGTCCGTTCCTGTGTCTGGTCTTCTTGAAATTGTCTTAGGTCTTTGTGATTCTTTTACATTCTAGATTTTATGAAATTTCGATTGGTAAACTCCATTATTAAAAAAGAAAACGAGTGTACGTGGGGATTTGGAACTACGAAATAGTTTTTGGTTGAATGGGCGCAACGGAAGCTTATATGAGCCCCCTTAAACACTACTAATCCCAGGATTTTTTAAAACGCAAAAGGTGGCTAGTGGGGTTTTACCAGTAGGACCCCAACGCGCACAAGTAAGATAAAATTAAAAAATAATCAAATTTCCGTCAAATTTATTCCCCTAGGCCTATATTTAGCAACACAATTGAGTGTTATATTATAAAATAAACAAAAAACAACTCTTTGTAAATAAAATGTGTTTGCATAATACATAGAACAATAAAATGACTTTGTGTATGTCTTTATATGAATGTACTTGTTTACATTCAGAGGGATGTTTCCTTAAACCAAACTAAGCCTTGTTAACACATATTGTAGTTAACTATACATATAATGTAGACTACCTAACTCATGAGATTGAAAGTTCAAAATTTGAGGTGATAGTGTGGCACACCTTTGATGGTGCTATCTTCGTTTGCTGAATTTAATTGACGTGCAGAAATCTGTTCAATAATGAAGAGCTTACCTCAGATCTGTTTATTAAAGGGAAAGCGGGGCCAATCAGGGTGGAATCCGAAGTTTCTTGCTATCCAGAAATTTGCATATGCTAGTGAAAGTTACGGCTCGAAACCTTTTGCTTCTGTGTGTTGTAATATAAACGAACATTAACAAAAGCCGGAAACATTTTTTAGATATGCATTCAAAGAAGCGAAAATTTGTACTTGCCTTCGTGAAATACAGGTAAATTTAGCTATGAGAATCCGCATTGAAACGCAGTTGAAAAAAAACCACACTTAGTCAACTTTATACATTTATTTATTTATATGAATGTAATTGTTTTTACGTAGAAGATTAATCCTTGTTGCTATGACATAATAAACCAAAGTGGGCCTTCTAAAACCCATTAAATAGTTAGCTATGCATATATAACCCAGGGGGCTTAAATAAACTACCCTTACCTTGGTAATGTTTTTTAACTTGAAGCACTTTCTCGCATTTCGATGTTTGCATTATATCGGGAGAAATAGAAAGATGAAAAAGAATTATAATGCCATCACGTAAACAGACCGGCTATGCGAAGTATGCATAAGGAATACATTTTATTTACTTCGAGTTTGTAGTTAAAATTTCTTCTAAGTAGAATAGTATTTAAAATGTAGAAACTTTGGCCCTGTTTGTTGTCAGAAGCATAAAGAGAGCAAAATATCGTCGCCGCCGAACATTTTGACAGGCAGATATATTAACTGCTCATTTTAATGAGGTCCATATTTTACCAAGGAAAAGTTACACAGTCTCACTTTTCTAAAAGTCGGTAATTACATGTAGGAGCAGTGTTCTTTCACTTATAAAAACGTGTGGAGCCTTCAATTAAGGCAGTCGTTTAACAGCCTGGCAGGTAACAATGGATATTTCTAACTTATTTGGCAAATTCAGCTGTATTTAACCGTCTGTAGTTTTGAGAAAGATTACTGTTTACCCTAAACAGCCACGTCAAACTGCGCAGTGGGTTAACGAGGTAATGATAGGGAAGAATAACATCTTCTGTCCACTTAATCCATACACATTTTCTACAAGGCTAGTAATAAAACTAGCTCACTCAAGCTGAGAATTAATAATTTGCCGTAGAAAATGCAGCATTTACTTAGCAAGTTGAAAATTGGCCTGCGTAAATCGGACATGATAATTTTCCTTGTTTGAACTCTCAAATCGCCGTTGCTGCACTCCTAAGTTTTGATACTTTTTTTTACATTAATGTCTTCCTCTTTTCATCCAAAACTTTGAGAATGTGTCCAGAACAAATAATTGATGACGTGAATAGCATGGGATATCTCTAATTATGAGTATTCAATGGGCAAGCTAGCGAAATTTCAACTATGCGATCAGAGCAATAGGATAAGAAATTATGAATGCTATACAATACTATCTTGGCAATTGCCATCATAGATATCGACATAACTGCCCTAGCAAATGCTTTAAATCAAGCGAATCTGCTGACCTAGTTCATGTTGGAGTTGGAAGCAACAGTTGCACTCCATTGCTTAGAGGTGAATTTAAGCAGAATAGGCCTGATGCCTGGTACATGTAGGAGGAGAGATCTTCTACACTTTCCCTTGTGACGCGATTTTGATTGGTAGATTGGCACAAAACTTCACATTGTCTAAGCCTTCAAGATTTCGCTCTAAGGTACGGAGAACATTAGGGCTCACAGAAGAAAAAATTGTGTACATAATTGTTATTGCTAAAAATCAAAGAATTGTCGATGGTAACATTACCACCACTAACAACTTCCTCTAAAGCGTAATACTGTAAATTAACATGGTATATTTCATCACACATATCCATTTTTCTACGTCATTTATTAATCCCGGCAACCCAGTTATAACTTGTTCATCTCAGAAATAAATAAACTAAGGAATATGATTAATCCATTGAAGTGGTCTGTCTTGAAATTTAGATAATTCTTAAAACTATGCAACAATCTTTGCTTGACAGGACAGTTCAGAAATATGAAGGGTGACGGTTGCTACCGAAGGTATAAAGGATCCTGGAAATCGCCGAAGATGAAGAAACTCTTTGGCACCACGCGCTGCAATCAATTTACTCGAATTCTAACCTCCTGTTTCGGGAAGGTTTTAGGTTTCGCGAGAGTCCAAGACAAAAGGGCACAACTACAATTGCTTCTGCGACTGACGTTCACGTCACGGGGGACTGTATTATGTCTCAACAGCGGTAGATTGCTCCTGTAACAATAAAATCCTCTTAATTTAGTAATCCCATAATCATTTTGACACAATGAAATACACTCGAAGCTGTGGCGACTGCTGGTTATGTGGAAAAGAATGACAAGCCACGTGATACATGTCTTGTTTTTCTACGGTGAACAGTAGCACGCCATCCGTGTGCCAACTGGCTAATTAACTAACTAAGGAGACAAAATGAACTATAATTCACGAATATTATCCCACGCGGACGGTTGTACGTAAAATTTCTCCGCAGGAGATGACAATGCACGGCTTCGTAAGGAGATTTTTGGTACCACCTTGGTTGCTCTTTGCATTTTTTTCTGCGAAGAAACTCTTGATGGTACATTAGTCCTGGCAACCGCCAAGGACAAAGAAGCCTTTCAAAACCGCGCACTGCAATCAATTTGCCCGATTTCTAACTTCCTGGTCGGAACTTTTAGTTTTCTACGTACTCTCGAGGCACTGCGACCGACAAAATACACCCACAATAACTGCTGCATTCAGTGTTCACGTCAATACGGTCTGCATTATTGCTAGATGGCGGCAGATTGAGCCTGCAAATGCAGAACCATCTTAACTTGATTAATCCCATAGTCATTTTGGTACAAGCAATGCACACAGTGCTGTGGCAACGGCTGGTTCTGTGGAAAAGAAAGACCAGTTGCATGATGCATGTCTTGTTGTTGTTTTTTTTCATTTGAACCTTAGTAATTCACTGATATCTTTGGCGCCACCTGCTTTTGTGGAACCCCGCTGAAAACGATCCTGGAAGAAAACGAACTTTCCAGACCGAAGCAATTTGCAAAACAGATTTTTCCATCAGTAGCTCAGTAAAGCAATTCACTCCACTGAAAACTCGAGGTGCCGTTACTCTTGCCTTCAGGGTCTCCAAACTGCATACTGTATAAATTCTGTCTTAGGGAATACTTGCCTTACTCCATGGTAGTAAGACATGGTTCTCAGTGAATTTCTAATGGATGTAATTTAAATGTTATACTCTTATAAACAGCATTAGTAAATGAACAGATATGATGCGCTATAAATTGACGTTTCGCGGGTTTAAAAACTCATAATTAGAGCCTCTAGAGTCAAGTGATCCGCCCAGCCTTCTGCAACATTTGGAATCAAGCAGTCCTCATACAGTAAGCGGGCTGCTAAAACAGGATCTCCTAAACAATCAATCTAGAATCCACCAGATGACTACCAGGCACAATTAGTTAATAGGATGTTTGACTACTTCGAGTAATACATTAGACTCAGTTCTGACAAAGTCGGTGACCTCAGTGGGATCGAAACCCATCACAAAAAGAGGAAGGCTTTACTAAAGAAAACGCTCTAGCCGGCTTAATACTGAGGCCTCACCAGGAGCAGCAAGTTTAATACAATCGGCTGTACTAAAGCATTGCCCTTGCTGTAGTAATTTCGAATCCCACCGAGGTCGCCAAGTTTTTAACAACAGGGTCAAATGAATCATTCAAATCTGCTGAACCTCCTACTAATTAATTGCAATTTTTAATCGTCTGGTGGATTCTCGATTGATTGCTTAGTAAATCGCGCTTGGACAGTCAGCTAATTCTATCGAGTTTGGTGGACTCCATGCGTTGCAGTAGGCTGGGCGGGTAAATTGCCCCAAGTGTGATTAAACACACGGCAACCGGTGGGGCCTCTTAGTTTAGGTGGTTAGAGAAGTAGCTGTAATAAAGCTTCCCCTGCTTGCGTGGGTTCTGAATCGCATTAAGGTCGCCGAATTTGTCACCACTCAGTCAAATTAATGATTCGAATCTTCCAACCCCTATTAATTTCCAGTATTGATTAGCATGCTACTTAATTTTGACCGGTAGGATAGAATACTTACTAATGATAAAGATGAAGTCGAGAAACCACAGAATGGTAGTACAGTGTTAGAGTTGTTACTGCCGATGATACAATGCAAAGCAGAGACCGTTGCCTCCACTGCTCTCTTGCATCCTCTCACCGCATGAGCCTGCTCGGTCACAGGTGCGTTCATGCCAGTGAAATCTTCCGCGATGTCAACACAATTGAAACACATTACACGCACATAAACACCCTCAACCCCAGCCCTTCCATCGACGTGCCTATCAGTACCAGAAGCACAAACCCCACAGACTCAGCACCTTCTGTGACATCCTGTACTTATTTTCACCGCACATCGGGCATCGGCCTGGTGGGTTACTTGTGACTCCATCGAACAGAATTTGGCAACCCACTGCCAGGAGCACCAACATACACCCACAGCACCCGACTCAACTGTCCGCACTGTCCGCGCACAGCATGGGTCAATTAGGTCATATGAGTCTCCACGTAAACCTTCCATAGAACACCGCTGGCTAAATCACATTGCCACATCTCTCCTTATCAGCTTCTAAATCACGCACGATCATACGCGACACCACACGAAATGCGTTTTTAACCATTGCCTCTCACACTGAGAGGGAAATAGGACTGTCGGTTCCTTCTGCATTTGGCCCCTATGCCACATGTGTGATTTAAGCCTGAAACTATAAGTGTGCGGTATGTGGCGTGGCTTGGAAGGCTGCCAACTGACAAGTACACTCAGACCTCGCAGTCAGTCCCGTTTGTGTTTGTTCGGAATGGCTGACTAATGGTTTGAGACTCGGGCTGTATATGCTTCTCCTCCTTAACATGTACTCTGGCACTCACACACACGGGAGATGTTATCCACACATCTTCCTTTTGTGGGAAAACACCTGGTGTTTTAATTTTGGGGGCAGGTCGTGTGTGTGGAACGCGTATACAATATCATTAGATATCTCAGCAACTACGCCCGTTCCTGCAACAGTCCGGTTAATCGGCCTCAGTGTGAGGGGATAACAAGTGGCCGACAGGCTAGTGTTAGATGTGAAGATGCAATCGCAACGCGGCCAGCGTGGAATTAATCGCGAAGAAGGTAGAACGATCGTCGGAACAAGAGCTTAAATGTCCTGAAATGTCGGATTCTCACTCGCTTTTCTGTGTCTGTATCTGAGGATGATTCGATTGACAATCCGAAACGCCCGGTGAATAAAGCTCTTGTTTCAATGATTTTTTCCCCACCTTCGTGACGACTTCCTGGAACTTGCCTCTTCGCTTTACTTAACAGTTTGGAATTAAGCCTACATTCCTGTTGGTAGGGGAATTGGTGATAATTTTTTCTGGTTTGGTAGTTGTGCCCTCATCGGTGTTGCTAATTGTGGCAGAAGTGATGGTGTGTAGTGAGATGAGAGGTGGGTTGGTCCTGTCGTATTGCGCTGAGTTCGCAGATGTCCAATGACGTCGGTCTTTGACCGGACTGTTCATTGACTGTGTTGAAGGGAAAAGATGGCTTTGGTACTGGCATCATGGGCCCGTAACACGTAAGTTTTGCGGGTCTCTCTTTCTTTGTCTTGACAGTGACTATTCGGTCGGCTTCTTGGATGGCTGCTCCGATCTTCACAGCAGTATTCTCTATTTCTTTATCTTGAGCGATCCCCTCACAGGTCACCGGGCTGATATGGAGTTCTGTGAAATAGACACATAATGCTTCTTTGTAGAGATGGCTTAGTGCTTCTTGTCTCTGACAACCCGTAGCTACGCCGCTGTAGAATAACAGAATTTGGCATTATTAGAAACAGAAGGGAGAGTGAAATGACTCTATGTGGTTTATATGTCACCACTGCTGAGCCATGCGTCAACAGGGGATCCTGAAACCATGAGAGCTGAATAGCGATTAGTTTGCCCTTTATGTCCTAACGGCATGACCAATTTTGTTGGCATTCGGACGCCAAGTGCATGCTGCTGGCTGTTCAAATGTGACCTAAGCCTCATCGAATGCCAAATCGGATCGTTTACTCATGGAGTGTAAATCAGTAGACTGTTTACACTCCGATTACTCGTGCATGACTTTCAAACTGTGTTTGTTACAGATAACGTTTCTGACAGTGTGGGCAGCATTTAGTCCTGGTAAATGCTTCTCGTGTCATGACACGAAAAAGGGACGTACCCTTTCATAAAAAGTTGCTTATCAAGTTGTCAATTATTTTATAAGACCGATAAGTGAAAAAATTAGGTAGGCAAATGGGTTTAGTGTGTTGCATCCGCTCAAAGTGACCCTGATTCACCTATTTGAGATTCAAATCATCCCACGTTAGCTTGGCGGCCATGTTTTCAGGTCGTGTCTTTTACCTGTGAGCTCGTCCGTTCTGCGATGCGTGTGGCATACTTCATTACCCGTCATATATTGATAGCTTTCTGTGTTAAGGCATTTAAGAAGCTGATATGACGGCGAAAAGAACTTTCTGCGTCAGTACAGGTTCATCCCGATCATATTATTGATGAGCTCGATGGGAAATACTACTGGCAAACTTACGGAATGAATGCTGAGTGTCCAACTGACACTTTACTGACGGTGAAAATAATGTCCGGTAATCAAAACCAAACTTAGCATTTAGGAAAAAATTCCTGAACTGAGTTACCATCAACCATTCATAGCTTAAGCGAGATGCTGTAATTATTACTACTTATTAGCCGATTCACCCTAGGTTTTGAACTACGACTGCCTAATACTCTGGTTGACCAAATAGTCCAAACTGCGGGTTAAAGTTCGTAAATTAAATTTTACTTTGGGGGGTGTCGAATTATGATGAGACCCTGAAGCGTGTTGCCAAAGGTTAACAACATAAAGGTTATCAAATCAGAGGTCAGTGAAGACAGATTGGGTTGGACCAGCTTTTACTGAGCGAAAAGACGCACAGGAGGCTCTGCAAGTAGTTGCCACCCTGTGTGTGTGTGTGTGTGCCCATGCTTGTCTCCTAAACGGACAGCTTGGTAGATGCACTGGACCAACACGGAAGCCAACTCAGGGCGCAGCAGTCATTAAGGTGAGTCTGCTGCCATAGCAGTTGCCACATTTGGGTGGTATGGTGGCACGCGTAGGCGCAGGCTCACACCATGCCAGCCATCTGCGCCTAATCCCGTCTTCGGTCTTCTGGACTCACCCTTTAGACCGGACACAGGTGGGTGGGGAACAAGAGGGAGTGAGTTAGATGCAAAGCAAGTCTACTATAACTTAAGACTACTTCCCGAGCAAGCCACCGTACGTGCGCCACAACGCTGTGGAGCACGTGGTAGACACCGTCGGATAAGACGGGCCAACTGTCTTGTGTCCGTATCCGCCGTAGAGATTCTTAGGCTCTAGGGCGTGTAGGTCTTTGCTCTCCGTCGTCTGCAGCCAATCAGATACTTGTGTGTGTTTATTGGCTGATGCCAAGACTCGCGTGGTTCCAGCAGCGAAAAGACCAGTGGCGTGATGTAGACAGGCAGCCAACGCGACAAAACGATGGCAATCTTAGAAGCGGGCTGCTGCAAGGGCTCTGAAAGTGAGTTCCGAGTAAACGCCTATATGTATTTTTCGCCATTTAACCAATCCCATGCATGCCCGAGGACACCCCTCAGTCACATATATTTTTTCGGGGATTTAACATATCAGACCATGCAGCAAGCCAACAGTAGTGCAGCCTCTTAAACACTCGTTTGCGGCGTATTTAGTAAAAAATAACAAATAGTAAGTTTGGTTGGAAAAAACCTGACATCAGAAGAACTCTACTAACTGGTAGGCTGATTTGTTCTTCCCTGCTTCACTGAAATACGCCTAGGTCGCCAGTGCTCTGTGGTGTACCCATCAAGCACAGTAAAATGTAGGAATATTTTCAAGCAGCCAGTATTACTGTCATCTCCTGTGTCTAGATATAAATACTTATTATGGGGGATTTTTGAGCAATTGGCGCAGGTGACATCTCCGGGCTGATAATTTGGGAAATAAGAAGGGCTCGACGGAACAGGTTTGTTGTAATGCCGAAGTTCCACAGAGCTTGTTCGGCTCACTACATTCAAAGCGTTAAACGTATTTAATCGAATAAAAATTCAAGTATTGTGCCGGCCTCGAACTGATCGGTTTTTTTCGTTCACTGTCATGTCTCTTTGGGGGGATGTTTGGCGGACATTTCATCTACGTGCGTTGTGGGTCACCAACTGAAATGTGAGGGGAGGGGGTTATAGCTTTGACGGTGTTCTGGCTGATGGCTCCGTCGAGTGAGTTTTGGGCAGACTTCATTAGTATATTTGATCCACCAGTGGAATAAAGGCTGCCTTGATGAAATTCTAAGCCGCACAAAGACAGAGCTCTAGTACTGCTGCAGCAGTGCGCCCCAGAGCTACAGAGTCCCACCTAGAGCCGTACATTTAAGCCTATTTGGGTTAACTTAGCCCGTCCGGTATGCTGCAACATAGAGTTAGAGCGTTGGGCTGCCCGGTTTTTCACAAATCGGTCGAATAAAGGAAATAATTCTATCCGGAAAAACAATCACTAAATTTTACAGCGCTATTACCTCTATAATGATGAAATGTAGACGTAAATTTCCGACGAATTCGAATAATGATGTCTATGACTGCGACACTTGCCAATAGTCGGCAGGATGGATTTTGGGTCGCATTGCCTATGTAAATACCACATTTACCTAAATTATTTAGACTTTCGCGTTTAGGCCTGTCTCTAAGTCAACATTGTGGTGCCACGAGCCGTGTTTTTCGATTTTGATGCTACCTAAGGCTCTTGGGACATTTTGCCAACGTTCTGTTTTGCATTATATATTTTGCAAAGTTTACATTGTCCGGCTTCATCGACACACCAAAGTTGATATGCTATTCAGGTTGTATTTTGCCAACTTTAACCAAAAGGTTTTCTACTATCCTCCTTCACAAAGTCTTGTTTAATCTATGTTGAAACTTACAAGGGACTATCCAAGACATGAGAATTATTTGTATGCTTTTTTATTGAAGAAAAAATTAATCCGTTTTCAAAGCACTGTGCATTAGGTAACATGCAGTTGGCCCAACGGGGCTTTCCTCTGTGCGAAACATTTTCATATTCTTCTGGACGAATTCTAAAAAAGTGCCTCCAACATTTTTTTCCTAGGTAATCCTACGTTCTAAAAACGTCCTTCATGCAGGTTTCTTTTCATTCTTGCGAATGAGAAGTCGCAGATAACTTGGTTGGGCGAGTAAAGGGGAATGAACAACTTATTTCATGTCGTATTTCTCAAAACGGGTTGATTTTGAATGCTTTATGGGCCGGCGCGTTGTCAGGCTGAAGCATTCAGTCACACGTGCTCCATAATTCAGGTGCTTTTTTCTCACTGGGTCACATAATCGTTTAAGGACTTGTAGATAATCATATTGGTTTACTGTGGTGCCAAAATCTCGGAAAATGCTCCACTCCTATCCATTTTGCCGGTTACTACGTCACCGATTCCTGTTACCGCAATGAGTGAAAGAGTTGTCTTCCTGGTGTGCTGGAAACCGTAATGTTCATTTTTGAACAAGATTTTTCTGTATTATAGTTGGATATGATGCAAACGTTTGTGAAAAAAATCGCTTTTCAGGTTCGAGAGTAAAAGACACTTCCCTGGCGGCTTTCCCTTCGTCAAAAAAAACTTCAGAGATTGGAGCCGTATTTTCCATATTAATGCACATATCCAACTGCTCAAAAGTGTCACTACCTACACACGTCCGATTAACTTATTTTTTTTCTTCACAAAATGCTAATTTTATCAATGCTTAGATGCTGTTTTGCATCAGTACAAAACAATGTGCCTCGGGTCCTTAACTAGAAAGGGTGATTTGGCACTGTGAATGGCTTTTTGTGATTTTTATGACTTGTATTTTTTCACGCCGAAATATCGAGCGTGGTCTAAAGTAGCATGCCAATGTCCTGCATATTTTCAGGTACTACAGAGTTCAGAGTCAACTGCCAGCATTTCGATTCCGTTCTCATCTTTTGTAAACGGCTGTTGGGGAAGTTCACGGCTTCAAACGAAAAATAAAATTTTACGGCAGTACTTCATAATTGTTCGAAACAAGTATCCATTTTCAGCGATGATACCCATATAAGCATTTAAGAAGTCGAGTTTGGCAAACGTACGTTTTCGAGGATTCATCATCAGGCCTTTAAAATAATATAAGGGAGGGAAGAGTAACAAAATTTTAAACATCCAATAAGCAGTAAGTATGGGGGAGAGAGTCGAGGGCGTTCAGAGGTCAGGAGTCCTATAGGGGCGAGGGATGGGTAGGTAGGGGGAAGGTGTACGGCCATTATCCAGGTTGCGGCTTCGAAGCTGTGACGCGACGTGGCAGGAGGTGTGAACGCAGACGCTGAGTTTGTTTTCGGCCAAGGGAACCCTAGGGCCACTAGAAACACTTTTTGCGACTCGCCCAACCTAGTTATCTGCGACTTCTCATTCGCAAGAATGAATAGAAACAAGCATGAAGAGCATTTTTAGAACCAAGGATAGGCTAGGGAAAAAGTGATTGAGGCGCTTTTTTAGAATTCGTTCAGAAGAATATAAAAAATGTTTAAAACAGATGAAAGTCCCGCTGGGCCAATTGCATGTTACCTAATGCATAGTACTTTGAAAGAGATTAATTTTTTCTTCAAAAAAGCATACAAATAATTCTCATGGCTTGGATAGTCCCTTTTAAGTTTCAACATAGATTAAACAAGACTTTGTGAAGGAGGATGGTAGAAAACCTTTTGGTTAAAGTTGGCAAAATACAACCTGAATAGCATATCAACTTTGGTGTGTCGATGAAGCCGGACAATGTAAACTTTGCAAAATATATAATGCAAAACAGAACGTTGGCAAAATGTCCCAAGAGCCTTGGGTAGCATCAAAATCGAAAAACACGGCTCGTGGCACCACAATGTTGACTAAGAGACAGGCCTAAACGCGAAAGTCTAAATAATTTAGGTAAATGTGGTATTTACATAGGCAATGCGACCCAAAATCCATCCTGCCGACTATTGCCAAGCGTCGCAGTCATAGACATCATTATTCGAATTCGTCGGAAATTTAAGTCTACATTTCATCCTTATAGGGGTAATAGCGCTGTAAAATTTAGTGATTGTTTTTCCGGATAGAATTATTTCCTTTATTCGACCGATTTGTGAAAAACCGGGCAGCCCAACGCTCTAACTCTATGTTGCAGCATACCGGACGGGCTAAGTTAACCCAAATAGGCTTAAATGTACGGCTCTAGGTGGGACTCTATAGCTCTGGGGCGCACTGCTGCAGCAGTACTAGAGCTCTGTTTTTGTGCGGCCTAGAATTTCATCAAGGCAGCCTTTATTCCACAAGTGGATCAAATATACTAATGAAGTCTGCCCAAAACTCACTCGACGGAGCCATCAGCCAGAACACCGTCAAAGCTATAACCCCCTCCCCTCACATTTCAGTTGGTGACCCACAACGCACGTAGATGAAATGTCCGCCAAACATCCCCCCAAAGAGACATGGCAGAGAACGAAAAAAACCGATCAGTTCGAGGCCGGCACAATACTTGAATTTTTATTCGATTAAATACGTTTAACGCTTTGAATGTAGTGAGCCGAACAAGCTCTGTGGAACTTCGGCATTACAACAAACCTGTTCCGTCGAGCCCTTCTTATTTCCCAAATTATCAGCCCGGAGATGTCACCTGCGCCAATTGCTCAAAAATCCCCCTAATAAGTATTTATATCTAGACACAGGAGATGACAGTAATACTGGCTGCTTGAAAATATTCCTACATTTTACTGTGCTTGATGGGTACACCACAGAGCACTGGCGACCTAGGCGTATTTCAGTGAAGCAGGGAAGAACAAGTCAGCCTACCAGTTAGTAGAGTTCTTCTGGTGTCAGGTTTTTTCCAACCAAACTTACTATTTGCTATTTTTTACTAAATACGCCACAAACGAGTGTTTAAGAGGCTGCACTGCTGTTGGCTTGCTGCATGGTCTGATATGTTAAATCAACGAAAAATATATGTGACTGAGGGGTGTCCTCGGGCCTGCATGTGATTGGTTAAATGGCGAAAAATACATTTAGGCATTTACTCGGAACTCACTTTCAGAGCCCTTGCAGCAGCCCGCTTCTAAGATTGCCACCGTTTTGTCGCGTTGGCTGCCTGTCTGCATCACGCCACTGGTCTATTCGCTGCTGGAGCCACGCGAGTCTTGGCATCAGCCAATAAACACACAAAAGTATCTGATTGGCTACAGACGACGGAGAGCAAAGACCTACACGCCCTAGAGCCTAAGAATCTCTACAGCGGATACAGACACAAGACAGTTGGCCCGTCTTATCCGACGGTGTCTACCACGTGATCCACAGCGTGGTGGCGCACGTACGGTGGCTTGCTCGGGAAGTAGTCTTAAGTTATTGTAGACTTGCTTTGCATCTAACTAACTCCCTCTTGTCCCCCACCCACCTGTGTCCTGTCTAAAGGGAGAGCCCAGAAGACCGGAGACGGGATTAGGCGCAGATGGCTGGCACGGTGTGAGCCTGCACCTACGAGTGCCACCATACCACCCAATTGTGGCAACTGCTATGGCAGCCGACTCACCTTAATGACTGCTGCGCCCTGAGTTGGCTTCCGTGTTGGTCCAGTGCATCTACCAAGCTGTCCGTTTAGGAGACAAGCATAGGCACACACACACACAGGGTGGCAACTACTTGCAGAGTCTCCTGTGCGATTTTTCGCTCAGTAAAAGCTGGTCCAACCCAATCTGTCTTCACTGACCTCTGATTTGATAACCTTTATGTTGTTAACCTTTGGCAACACGCTTCAGGGTCTCATCATAATTCGACACCCTCCAAAGCAAAATTTAATTTACGATCTTTAATCCACAGTTTGGACTATTTGGTGAACCAGAGTATTAGGCAGTCGTAGTTCAAAACCTAGGGTGAATCGGCTAATAAGTAGTAACAATTACAGCATCTCGCTTAAGCTAAGAATGGTTGATGGTTACTCAGTTCAGGAATATTTTCCTAAATGTTAAGTTTGGTTTTGATTACCGGACATTATTTTCACCGTCAGTAAAGTGTCAGTTGGACACTCAGCATTCATTCCGTAGGTTTGCCAGTAGTATTTCCCATCGAGCTCATCAATAATATGATCAGGATGAACCTGTACTGACGCAGCAAGTTCTTTTCACCGGCAGATCAGCTTCTTAAATGCCTTAACACAGAAAGCTATCAATATATGACGGGTAATGAAGTATGCCACATGCATCGCAGAACGGACGAGCTCACAGGTAAAAGACGCGACCTGAAAACATGGCCGCCAAGCTGACGTAGGATGATTTGAATCTCAAATAGGTGAAGCAGGGTCACTTTGAGCGGATGCAACACACTAAACCCATTTGCCTACCTAATTTTTTCACTTATCGGCCTTATAAAAAAATTGACAACTTGATAAGCAACTTTTTATGAAAGGGTACGTCCCTTTTTCGTGTCATGACACGAGAAGCATTTACCAGGACTAAATGCTGCCCACACTGTCAGAAACGTTATCTGTAACAAACACAGTTTGGAAGTCATGCACGAGTAATCGGAGTGTTAACAGTCTACTGATTTACACTCCATGAGCAAACGATCCGATTTGGCATTCGATGAGGCTTAGGTCACATTTGAACAGCCAGCAGCATGCACTTGGCGTCCGAATGCCAACAAATTGGTCATGCCGTAAGGACATAAAGGGCAAACTAATCGCTATTCAGCTCTCATGGTTTCAGGATCCCCTGTTGACGCATGGCTCAGCAGTGGTTACATATAAACCACATAGAGTCATTTCACTCTCCCTTCTGTTTCTAATAATGCCAAATTCTGTTATTCTACAGCGGCGTAGCTACAGGTTGTCAGAGACAAGAAGCACTAAGCCATCTCTACAAAGAAGCATTATGTGTCTATTTCACGGAACTCCACATCAGCCCGGTGACCTGTGAGGGGATCGCTCAAGATAAAGAAATAGAGAATACTGCTGTGAAGACCGGAGCAGCCATCCAAGAAGCCGACCGAATAGTCACTGTCAAGACAAAGAAAAGAGACCCGCAAAACTTACGTGTTACGGGCCCATGATGCCAGTACCAAAGCCATCTTATCCCTTCAACACAGTCAATGAACAGTCCGGTCAAGGACCGACGTCATTGGACATCTGCGAACTCAGCGCAATACGACAGGATCAACCCACCTCTCATCTCACTACACACCATCACTTCTGCCACCATTAGCAACACCGATGAGGGCACAACTACCAAACCAGAAAAAATTATCACCAATTCCCCTACCAACAGGAATGTAGGCTTAATTCCAAACTGTTAAGTAAAGCGAAGAGGCGAGTTCCAGGAAGTCGTCACGAAGGTGGGGGAAAAATCATTGAAACAAGAGCTTTATTCACCGGGCGTTTCGGATTGTTAATCGAACCCATCATCAGAGACAGTCACAGAAAAGCAAGTGAGAATCCGACACTTCAGGATCATGCTACCTTCTTCGAGATTAATTCCAAGCTGGCCCGTTGCGATTGCATCTTCACATTTTATACAACCCTTTCGGCCACTTGTTACCCCCTCACACTTAGGCCGATGAACCAGTGTTTAGTCCTAAGATAGGCTAAGTAAACACATATTACCTACCGCCAAAGGCCCTAGAACAGTCGGAACCCCTGTGAGTCTTTTCAGGCATATGGGAATTTATAAGAGCTAGTTTCAACAAAAAACCATCACACGTTTCCCACATCTGGCACTCCAAAGGTCAACTACAACCAACAGTGGGCAGTTAGACGGTCGGTTTCGACGTGGTCCACCGTGTGTCCCACATCAATGACGGTGACGTGCGCGTGAATTAGATTAAAGTGAGAGCAGACTTGCGATGCATCTACCACACTCTCTCACTCCCCCACCTGGGCCCGATGTCATGACCAAGTCAAGAAGACCAGAGGCAAGAGAAGGCGCAAGGGGCTGGCGCAGGCGGAGCCAGCCCTAAGCGTGCCGTCACAGAAGGTTCCGTGCCCACGGAGTGGGAGTGCCATAAAGGCCACATTAAGAAGGAGCCACGGCAGCCGGACTCTCAGTCAAACAGTCGGGCCTTCCTCACAAACACAAACCATGCTGACCACGCGGTCTGAGTTATCCCATCATTTGGCCACCGTCAACACCATGGCTTTTCGTTAACCGTGATAGCTTCAAGCGGATCAGTTTGTTAATTGTGAGAAAAATGCACTGAGCCATCGGCCTCATTCCTTATTCACATTCTCAGGCACCAGCTTACGTCAGAGCCTGTCAGTGGACTTTTGCAGGAACCAACGTAGCTGCTAAGATACCTAATGATATTGTATACGCGTTCCACACACACGACCTGCCCCCAAAATTAAAACACCAGGTGTTTCCCACAAAAGGAAGATGTGTGGATAACATCTCCCGTGTGTGTGAGTGCCAGAGTACATGTTAAGGAGGAGAAGCATATACAGCCCGAGTCTCAGACCATTAGTCAGCCATTCCGAACAAACACAAACGGGACTGACTGCGAGGTCTGAGTGTACTTGTCAGTTGGCAGCCTTCCAAGCCACGCCACATACCGCACACTTATAGTTTCAGGCTTAAATCACACATGTGGCATAGGGGCCAAATGCAGAAGGAACCGACAGTCCTATTTCCCTCTCAGTGTGAGAGGCAATGGTTAAAAACGCATTTCGTGTGGTGTTGCGTATGATCGTGCGCGATGTAGAAGCTGATAAGGAGAGATTTGGCAATGTGATTTAGCCAGCGGTGTTCTATGGAAGGTTTAAGTGGAGACGCATATGACCTAATTGACCCATGCTGTGCGCGGACAGTGCGGACAGTTGAGTCGGGTGCGGTGGGTGTATGTTGGTGCACCTGGCAGTGAGTTGCCAAATTCTGTGCGATGGAGTCACAAGTAACCCACCAGGCCAATGCCCGATGTGCGGTGAAAATAAGGGCAGGATATAGCAGGAGGTGCTGAGTCTGTGGGGTTTGCGCTTCTGGGACTGATAGGCGCGTCGATGGGAGGGCTGGGGTTAAGGGTGTTTATATGCGTGTAAGGTGTTTCAATTGTGTTGACATCGCGGAAGATTTCACTGGCATGAACGCACCTGTGACCGAGCAGGCTCATGCGGTGAGAGGATGCAAGAGAGCAGTGGAGGCAGCGGTCTCTACTTTGCATTGTATCATCGGCCGTAACAACTCTAACACTGTACTACCATTCTGTGGTTTCTCGACTTCATCTTTATCATTAGTAAGTATTCTATCCTACCGGTCAAAATTAAGTAGCATGCGAATAAATACTGGAAATAATTAGGGGTTGGAAGATTCGAATCATTAATTTGAGTGGTGACAAATTCGGCGACCTTGATGCGATTCGAACCCACGCAAGCAGGGGAAGCTTTATTACAGCTACTTCTCTAACCACCTGAACTACGAGGCCCCAGTGGGAACCACGCGTTTAATCACACTTGGGTCAATTTACCCGCCCAGCCTACTGCAACGCATGGAGTCCACCAAACTCGATAGAATTAGCTGACTGTCCAAGCGCGATTTACTAAGCAATCAATCGAGAGTCCACCAGACGATTAAAAATTGCAATTAATTAGTAGGAGGTTTGACAGATTTGAATGATTCATTAAACCCTGTTGTTAAAAACTTGGCGACCTCAGTGGGATTCTAAATTACGACAGCAAGGGAAATGCTTTAGTACAGCTGATTGTATTAAACTTGCGGCTCCCAATGAGGCCTCGTAATTAAGCCGGCTAGAGCGTTTTCTTTACTAAAGCCTTCATCTTTTTGTTATGGGATCCGATACCACTGAGGTCAACGACTTTGTCAGAACTGAGTCTAATGAATTACTCGAAGCAGTCAAACATCCTATTAACTAATTGTGCCTGGTAGTCATCTGGTGGATTCTAGATTTATTGCTTAGAAAATCCTGTTTGAGCAGCCCGCTTACTGTATGAGAACTGCTTGATTCCAAAAGTTGTAGTAGACTGGGCGGGTAACTTGACCCATGTTTGATTCAATTCGTGCCTACCTTAGTTTAGGTGGCTAGAGTGTTGACTGAACCCTTGCTGAAGTGGGTTCGAATCCCTCCAAGGTCGGTGAATTTTTCAAAAATGCTTCAACTTAATTATATTGGAGATATTTAGCCATGGGCCAATCGGCGGACGCAGTATCCATCGCCTGCTAAGAAGACGTCGATGAGGTTCCCAGGTGGCGACCCGCGCAGGTGGCTGGCACGGAAAAATCAGCCCCTAAGCGTACCGCCACGCACCCTGAACTACAAGAAACTCTTTATTAGCATTTGCTCATAATTGTGCCCCCTAAACGGGTCACGTGGTAGATGCGTTGGACAAACACGGGGGCCACATCAGGGCACGGCATGCGTTATTCGGGTTGCACTCCGCTAACAAATGCCGAACATGGGAGTTGTGGTGGCACGCCTAGGGGCGGCTAGGACTTAGGGGACCCGGCCGCGCCAGCCACATGCGTCCTCTCCCGCCTCCGGTCTTCTTGACTCTGTCTTGACACCGGGCTCAGGTGGGGAAGGAGGAGAGAGTGCGGTAGCTGCAGCGCAAGACTACTATCACTTAAAACTAATTCACGCGCAAGTCACCGTCCCTGCACCGCCCTTCCATGGAGCATACGGTGGACATCATCGAAATCGACGGTCGAACTATCGATTAGCATTTGCTCATAATAATAAGAGAATAGAGACAGCGGTACGGGTCCCACCTTATAGAGCCTGGGCCTTCGTACAAGCGAACCCATCATACATCACCTGCTCACAGTTTACACTTGGCCATCGGCTATTAAATCTCGATTATCAAAGTGTTAAGCCTGTTTACAAACGATGAAGGCACAAGGAAATACTAACCTCGAAAGCCGCTTACCATGCAGAAAGCCTTGGTGAGACCTGGGAATAGGAACTCCCGGAAGGCAGACGACCTTACGCTAAAGTTCATGGTTAATGCCGTCGAAGGCAAGGACGACCGGAATGGCCATTTCTACCTCATTAGCCGTCCTCAGGCAGTCCCGCCCAAACGCTACCCACTAAGCGTCTGCTGGTGGGGCTCGGAAATGAGCCCCAAGGCAGAATGGGACGAGTGAGTTCCGTTGACGATCGATGAACGTTCGTCAATGAATGCAGTCAATATTCCCGATTTAAATCGGCAAGAAATCGAGCCCGTAGGACCAATGGTTAGAGCGTTGGACTTCTGATCAACAGGTCGCATGTTTAAACCACCTCGGCTTGGGAATGACTGGCTGATGACGGCTAACGAGCCAGCAATTGACATTCCCGTCTCCCTTTTGTCTTTGTCAGTAATATCATCCTGCCTCTACTAATAGTAGCCGCCGTGCGGCTGCTGGCGGGGCTCAAGAATGACCCACAAGGCATAACGGGACGAGTGAGTTTCGGTAACGATCAGTAAGCGTTCATTAATGAACGTTAAGCTTAGATTAGTGCAAACATTAACGTTAAAATTCGTGAACACGTGACAATCCTCGACTTTAAAAGGTCACCTGTATTATGGAAAGGAGGTTCCTTTTCACACATGTAAGCATATCAACAATTCAGTTGGGACAGTGATCCAAAGGCTCTAGATTTGTGGATGATTCCTGCTCCCAGATAATCTTCTAAATGTAAGGGACTATGTGAGTCCCCGGTTCTTGTCGCAAAGAAAACGAACGCTTGATCGCTGTGACAGATAGTGTCCTAGCCTAAGTTTTTGGACTCGCACAGGAGGTCATTATTAGAGAGACTGAGGCTACGAAACAACAAATAAGCCGCCCGGTCGCACCGACGGAAATAGTGAAGACCTAAAAAATAAAACTTGAGGCAGTTCTTTCTCGGTAACCATATACTTGCGTCGCTTTAAAGCCTGGGAGATGTACTCCTGGTATTTCAACAGAAGAGGCATTCACCGGGTGAGCTGTACTGGGTGGCTGGTATTATATACGCAGTTGTCTGTTGGTTAAATGACCGTAGTCACACCGGAATGCATGAATCTCCACAGCAGGATACCAATCGACTCGGGGAGTTGACTGGTGCCTAGGCGAGAGCGAGGTTAGAGTGCTGTCGATTCTGAGGACTGTGTCCCCACTGCACTCAAGCATTTCCTCACTATAATCAATCTGAAGTACTGCAAGCAAAAAAGGCCATGGCTTGAAAGTCTGTGGACTGACGAGATATCTCGGTCCCTTGTTCAGGACGGAGAATCAGGCTGCAATGTCACCCCTTACAGTGGCCTTAATGGCGCTGACACTCAATTGGGATACGAGCCCTCGCTTTATTGTTTGAGTGAAATCTTGGTCCATCGTGCGCAAACCGGGCATGTGACGCGGGTAGTTCAACTTTGTAAACCAGTGCGACCTATCCCGACATTGGCCTCCATGACTCTGTTTTGACACCATGTTCAGATGGGTAATGAAGGAGAGAGTGCGGTAGATGCTGCGCAAGTCTACTGGCACTTAAAATGGTAAGGATGATTTGAGAAGCCGCCTAATCAGGACACGGAAATAGAAACTGCCCACGATGCCAGTGACTTTGCGCCCACTCCCGGGGAGCTTTATGATTAAGATGAGGATACGTGCAAAATTTAGCGTTCGGATTAGGGTCAGAGTTAAGGTTAGGGAGATGTTAAAGGTTAAGCTTTGGGTTCGTGTTAAATGTACAGTTAAGGTTAAGTGTAGGAAAAGAGTTAAGATTAAGGGTAAAGTTTATTTTCCTATGAAGGTTAGTGTTAGGGTTAAAGCAAGGAATTTTTACCCTTCCGATATTTATCGCAAGGCTACCTATGTTGAGTGGGCTGGACGTTCCTATTTCCGTGCCTGAGTATGCAACCATACAAGATATCTGTACCCTAAAAACGAACATACGTGCAAATCACCATCCCTGCGCCCATCCTCTTGTGGAGCCCATGGTACGCTCCGTCGGTAACTACGCCAGAGGAGTACTCACCGACGTGTAATGCGACATACTCGTCCGTTGTGTGTTGTTGCTCAATCGTGACCCCCATCAGTAGCTGCACTGCAGCTATTAATATAGACAAAATACCATTATCGAGAACGAAATGGGAGACTGGAATGGCCGTTTCTGGCTTATCAGCTGTTATCAGCCAGCGATGGTCAAACCCGAGTGTAACCCACGAGGCTCGAACCCGCGAGCCGTTGACTGGGAGTCCACTGCCCTAACTATTGAGTCACGGGCCCGCTGTCCTGCCGGTTATGAATACTACGTACAGTAAAAATGGTAGACTGGCGCTCACCGATCTAACTGTCACATGCCCCCTTCTGGTAAGGGAAACCTAGGGGCCCAGCTCACGAAATCAAGACAGCAAACGGATTCGGTTGTACGATGTGACTGAGGGCTGCACGGTATGCTTTAACGGACTAAGCAGCCATTGTTGAAGACTAAGTGTTTAAATATGCAAGATTTTAGGTCGTTCGAGTAAGCGGTCGCTTCTTACCTGTAGTGGTGCTACCAAGATGCGGAGAGATTTGGTCTGGCACACCAACTGGCCTATGAAACACTGCTGTACAACGATGGCACCCTACACGTCCAGTAGACAGGCCCTCTTGCCAGGATTTCAAGTTTAAGGAGCTTACAAACTCCAAGAGACAGCGAGGCGATGGGGTGCGCTTGTAGAGAATATTCCATGTCCTATATTTGGCAAACGCCTGTATTAAAAATTAAACTGCACCTACTTTAACGAAATAAGCAGTTATTTATGTATAGAAAACGTGGGTTATTAACGAAAGCTATCTTTATCGACCCTAACTTTGGGCTACTTGCCTTGCTAAGGTAACAAGGTCTACCTAAGTAACTCTGGCACCACGGGAGGCAGATCAGTCTCGAGAGGAGCAGACGCGATCACTGGAACAAGAATTTGATTGGCCTGACGTATCAGATTTTCACTTGAACGCGTCATCGGAATATAAGGGTGATCATGGCACACGGTGCGTAGTATTTATAGTAAGTAGTGACCAAGCGATCACATCCGTACCACAATTAGCAGCTCTCACGATCCCCACTGGGAGTTGCAGTTGATGCGATGATGGCTTGGTCATCTGCGTCCGTGTAGTTAATGACAACGATTTCATCATCCATGTTCGATATTGGCGTGATTATCACCCGGAATTTTGGCTCACTGGTATTGGAGGTGCTGGTCGCCTGCGCTCTCCTGACGTTACTCATTCATCTGCTCCGGCTCTGCCTCAGAACATAATCCCATAATGCGTCACAAAAGGTGCGCATGCTTTTCTACCATTTTTTTTCAAATTCTGTTAGTGCGTTGTTCACTCCAAAGCCCAAAACCGACTGAACACTCTCTGAACTCCGTATCCCAGACGCTGACTTCTGCCAACTCAATTGGCCAGAATCAAATTGTAGATTTCAACCAACATCGCGACGGCCTCTTTTTTATAATTGAAAACGCAATGCAGAGTTTTGGTTGACATTTTATGAGTTAGCACGTCTACCGTACAAACGATGGTGCGCCAATCGATGTGAGGACGGCATCCAATTGAGTGCATTAATACTAAGGATATCGGAAAACAGTCCATATTCATTGATTCGAGCCCCATGGTGATGACCTTTCTGGCCGACATACACACAAAAGCAGCCGGCGCATAGGAAGCGGTGAAAACACCACTAAACTATTGCTATTGTATGGGAGCTTGAAATTATGACAGCGGTTTCAATAGGCCTTAGGATATGGCTTAGCGTGAAAAAATGCAAGTAATCGGGGCATCCCGTTGCTTAAAATAAGAGACAGTCATAAAAAACGTACATTCCGACCAAAGAGAAGTGCATAGGACAGAGAAGAATAGACCGACTGGCAAGCAAAATTTCACGTCCGTAAATACAAATGTTAACAAAAGAAGTGAGTCTCTTCTGACGTCGAGGCAGCCGCACAACGTATGTACCACGGCGGCGGCGGTGGCTAAACGAGCTCTACATCAATTTCCGAGAATCCCAAGTTTTCAGCCTGGATCTGCACACGAGCCGGTACCTGTTGACGGGCCGCAACAGTGCAATCCTTCAGGACACAATTTTCCTCGATCACAGCACCCTCGCCGATGAGACAGTTGGTAAGTTTGCATCTAAAGGAAGAGTGAAACATGTCCTATGAGACAAAAGCCCAAGAATGTGCGCCTAGGGAGAGAAGGCGAACACACACACACACCCTTCCTTGACTGTTACGTCAGGCAGGAGGACGGAGCTGAGAACCCGCGAGTCATCCGCAATCTTGCACCGGGCTCCGAGGATGCAAGAACGCACCAAGATCCCCTTTCCAAAGACGCAGTCCGCACCAACTGAGCAGTCGGCAACGGGAGTACGTCCAGGAGCATCTTTGGGAGCCGCGTCCGTAGACTGGTCTGCGGAAGGGTACTTTTCACGGACCTGAGAAGAAAAGTATTATTATTATTATTAGTAGTAGTAGTAGCAGCAGCAGTAGTAGGTCTGGTGAGTGGTGGAATATATTAAATCTTGGAAAAGATCCTCGCTTAGCAACCTAGATGTTCACAGAAACCGAATATTGGTGGATCCCGGAAGGCAACTTGAGACTCTTATCCAATCTATTAGAGTATTTTGTGTATCAGTTGACCCGTATAGTTCAAAAAGCTTAAAAGGACTATTTGGAGGAAAAATATGGCCGTCAATTTGAAAAGTCTCTTTCGAACGTTTCTAAATGACAGTAAATGATAAGTTTTGATGAAATATCAAACAACGTGATTGTTCACAAGAATTGATTCCCTAGAAAAGAAAGATGTTAAATCAATAATTCTCAAGTCAACTAAGAACTCTACGCATCTGGAGCACTTTTGTTCCAGAGATCATGAGCTCAACGCTGTAACGCGACACCGTATTCAGCAGATCTCGGCAATGAGTCTCATCTACTGAAAATCCAACTCAAAGATTTCAGTCATTATTTCATGAGCAAATGGTACAGTCAGTGGCCGATCTCATGAAATGTTAACCAAAATTCTGAAATGCATTTTCGATTAGGAGGATTTAATTAATTGGAGTTGTAATATCCATTTTCATTTTTTAACAGCTTTTTAATTTACTCGTAATCGGGCGCCTGCAAAAAACACTCGGTAAATAATTCCTGCTTAAGTAGTAGGCCTTTATCCTAATGATTTTCGAAGCCCCTATAATTTCACATATATTTTATAGAAAACGCGCCTTACAATATCTTTACTCGTGCTCACTCGATAGACAATAATTTCGTCAAATTCACGCTCAAAGGAAGGGCTTGTAAGGTTCCTAATTACAAGATTTGTAAAAATAAAATATTCATCCGAAGAACAATGTAGATGTCCTTTTATTAGTACACCTCATGAGGTACACAACATAGCTCATCTCCATTACAAAATGTTATTAGAACTATATAGTATCTTCTAAATACTATAGAGAAATAAAAACCTTTCGTTACACGCGATGTAAAGTAGATTGCCTAACTCATGAAATGTCTAGATCAGAATTTGAGGTAGTAGCAGAGCAGACATTTTAAAGTGTTAGTTTTGTTTTTTTTGTATTAAAATGATGCAAAAAAGCTGTTTAATAATAATGGGTTTACTTCAAATCGGTTTCTTAATGGGAAAACGGTGACACATGAGGCGAAATCCGGAAGTAGCTTACTCAGTTGGGCTGTGCTTATGCCTGAACGAGCCGACCACGGTCATGTCGCAATCTTAATTGCGGCGTACATTCGCCATGTTGCAATGCCTTTATCGAATGTAGTGGTATTCTAATAACCAGATAGCAGCCCTCCGCGCTTTGGTAGCATTTTCGCTACGGATCCGCGCTTTCTTATTCGGTGGCCCTGAGGGCCTGCTTATATCGCGGCTAACCGTTCCACTATCCGCCACTTGTGGACACGCCAAATATCCATCAATTGGAATAACGATTAATTCCTTGCGTCTTCCTGGGGTTAACCGAATATAAACGATTTCAACGCTCACACCCCCCCAAGCACAGTCTAGATGGACTAGAGGAAGCTTTTAGTGGTACGGGGTTGCAGGGTAGTCACTCAAATGCTCAAGTAAGCGTCGGGTAGATCGTTCGCGTACACGCAGTCACCTCCAGCACCAGCTGGTCAATGACTGGACGAGGGTCTCAAGCATGACTTTGAAGTCAGACACCCATGCATAACTTCACGGAAAATGAACTCCCTTCCCGAGCTGAATTCTCCAAAGGTTGGTTGAAAGCAATTAGCGGGTGCGTTTTTACGGTCAGCTAGCAGAGAAGCGCAGTTTGGAAACAATAGTGTTTTCAAGGTAGATAATCACAAGCTTCAAAGACGTTCGTGCTTCCGTAACCGAGACATTTACTAGAACATAAACGCCTTCATCCAGTTTACTCGTATGCAAGCCATTTAATTTTACGGGGATTTACGGTTTAACTCTACGACAGTTGCAATGTCGCAGGCGACGATGTTTACCGGGGGTTCCGCGGACTGGGTGCAGCACTGCTAACTCGCACTTGAATTATTTTATGGTAATAGAGGACTCGTGCAGGATCTACCGCAGTCTCGTCTTGCTTAGATGATGAGACAGTGTTAAGACGATAGGAGGTTGACGCGGGCGCAGTGCTAAAAAACCGAACAGTCCGTCTACGCGTGCCACACATGACCTCTCACTACCAGGCTACAAGAACAGGTTTGGAGATCACAGCAATGAGGGTGTAATGAGGTCACATAAGGAAGGAGTCAGTGCAGCCTGAACCTCTGCCAAGGACTAGCCAATTGTTCAAGCCTGCCACACAGCTGGTGATTGGATCTGGCGCAATGGTTGACACCTAAGGAGCGCCACCACAATACAACCCTAGCTATAGATTCGCACAGACCGATAAACACGTACCATGACTTTGTCTGTCGCCCATTGTAGGAGTGGCATTTTGCTCTGTAGAAACCCGAAATGCAGCATGAGCTGTTTTTTTAAGAATATGCATGCTTTAAGAAAAATGAGATACCTATTTGTTCTTTAAAAACTATACGCTAATTAAGGGCACCTTTTTCGGTTCGAGTAGTGCATGCTTCCACATTTTCAATTTATTGACAAAGTAGGTTGGGAGACCATTTTAGGAAAATACAAAATTACCGAAACACATAAAAAAACAGGAAATTTATTCTTCGTTTTTGTTGGTAGCTAAGAAACCTTTCGGTTGATTTGACCCGATGCAATATTCCTTATTGCAAACTGGGTTAATCTATGCATAAGCATCTACACAGGCCTTCACCAAAGTGTTTAACTAGGTTCACTTTATACCATTTGCGAGGGGCAGCTTTCATAGGTAACTATTAGGTAATCTACGGGCTAATCGGAAGTGACATTCAGCACGCCGAGCTATCGTTTAGAGACTATGGGTAACACTTTTATACAGCCCATATATCTGAACCTACGAAGCGGGACAAAAGACCAAAATTTTTAAATTATAGGCCCGAAACCGATTTTACACATTTTAGTAAATGTAATTGAGCCCTGCTATGTGAGGGATTTAGCTCGATCAAGAATTAGGCAACGAAAGCAGTTATATGATCGGAGGTCAACCCTGAATTAAGCAAGAGTTAATTATAAAGTTGCATGAAGGCGTTTTAATTTTAATTGTTGTTTGATAGGAAAAAACCGATCCATTTTCTGGTGGAAATCGAAAGTTGCATACAATAAATATATACCTACCAACTTCACTGCTTCCAAGTAGCTGGTCGGTGAATCTAACCTTCGACAAACTGCCGTGTCCTGGTGCACAATAGTGCACACTTTTAGAGACTTTGGAATTTCTGATTCGTCTAGCCTCAGCTCTGGTGGAAAATCACCACAGACTAAATAAAGATAGAGCAAATTAGCGAAAACGTGAACAGATTACGCTGGCTTGCGTCAAACGGACAAGGTCGGTATTGTTCTACATTGACCAGATGCTTCAGAAAGTTCTTCTTTGCCCCGCTGTCATCCCTTCACATAAGAAGATGAGTAAGAAGACAAAATGGGAGGGGACAAACCTGATCCATTCAAGCAATTTTAGCGCAAAGCTGGAAAATAGATAAAACCCCACGTCATGGTAGTCAGAACACGTGACCAGATGATTGTGTGAGGCTAAAACCTGCTTTGGAAACCGAACCTGTTTCTTCATATCCGCGTCGGGTACATACATGACGAGCTGTTCTGACACTTGGTCTACCACGAGTAAGTCGTGAGGGGTAGACTTGAGGAGTTTGGGATCTTTGGTGTACGGTGAGACGACAGATACGACAGAAGCCCGCGTACGCACCATCGCGAGAAACAGTCGACGGACGTTCAAGTCTGTGACGGCCAGATCACCATATGTTACAAAGAGGTATGGAGACGATATGCGGTCGCGAATACGGTAGATGCATTCTGGGAGACTCAGAGATGCCGGAACCTCAACGAAAGCCAGGCGAGATGAGGAGTCAGTTGAGTTTTTGAGACCTTTTTCCAGTTGTGCCGCTTGGTTCGGTCGGCAGAGAATAATGACGTCTAGGATACCAGCTGAACGGAACACGTTGAGCAGATTTGAGAGAACAGTGTGCTTTGAAAGCGGTAAGTGACTGGACAAACCGCTAGCAAGTAGCTGTCGTAGATGAACTGAGTCCTGGTGAGCTAAAATTACAGCCTGCATGGTGCGCCAGCCCTCCAAAAGAAAAGTAAATAGTTACGACCATTAAATTTCCCGATCAAACTAACGTCAGTTGTTTGAGTCAAAAGCAAAGACGCTAGCCATGGCAGGACAGAGAATAGAAAAAGCTGTGCCTTGGCTACAAGATAATGCAAACAGTAAAAACAAAAAGATATATTTCTGCATTCGCGGTTCTAAGACAGCTGCTTACTATTCGTGCTTCGTGAAGAAATTTACGAAGTGTCAAATAAAGCGGAGATAAGACATTTGAGGCTTTCCGGTGGTGCACTTTAAGAGATTATTTAAGCGATGAAACAACTTTTGGAATACCTAGTCTATATTTCAGTTGAACTATGAACGCTTTGGGGTGCAATTACGGGACTGACAAGGAGACTGGGTAAGCAGCTAGCGATCCGGTCACGATAGTCTCAAATAAAAACAGCAAAACAATTGAAAAAACTGAGGTATAAGATAAGCTGCGCTTCCGTATAGGGTTAAGACAACACACTCAAGACTTGGAACTTGCTTTCCTTAGTTTGACTTGCCAGACTTATTGTAGACATTTGTGCCATTTCTTAGTAAAAAAAGGAAACGACAAATTGGGCATGGCCTACGTCCGTCCACTCCCACATTCAACAGTCGGAAGTTTAGCCAGCCGTGATCCTCGTGCAAAGAGAGCGAAACCTCTGAGTCATCGGAATGGCATGTACAGCCAGCATCCCGATAAATTTGGCAGGTCTGTTAAAATATGACAGACTGGACCTGAATGTAAGTAACTCGGCCTAGAATACTTTGAGATGCATGAGCTAACTTTCCATGCATAAAATTCCGGATCAAAGAGAAGAGGAAGGCAGGCAGCGTCAAGAAATGATTTTATGCACGGAATAATGTGTTCATGAGTATGGGGCAAATAGAAAAAACATGGATCAGGTAAGTACCGACAACCTCTATAGAGAATAACATAGGTTAATGAAGGAAGTGCTCACCAAAAAACTTACCTGACCGTCATGCACAAGCTAAAGTACGAGGTCAATCTACCGCAAGACCTCACGCCAGGTGCCAAACCCAAAAAGTCAGCCAGCGACAACCTAAGGTCAATAAGTTGGATATGCACAAAGTTCTCTTCAGCAAGGAAACATCGACTGTCTGTGAGAGTCAAGCGACGGACTCAGCCACTTTTACCGAGCTACCCTCTCTCAGGATCGAAAAGGAGAGGAATCAAGAGTTATGCTCTGATATTTATGCTGTAGAATAGGCCGGTAAAATAGGCAGCTGTGCGCTATTGGGGCAGCTACTCATGCGATGAAGCGACAGCGGCATGCGAAAATTTTATGACCCTTTATCGAAACCGGTGTTCTATAGAAATTCAGCTACAGCTCACCGTATACCAGAAGGACAAAAGCAATATTGCAGGGACACCCTGATAATCTTGATGAACCTTTTTAGACCTCTCAGGAAACCTTATTAGTTGCTTGATATGTATGGCAATCTGCATTATGAAAATGAACTCGCAGCCTTAGAATTAAAAAAACCTCAAAAAAACAGTATCGGGTTACCGAAGAATAACGCCAACAGTAGTCAACATAGCCCTGCCGGTCCCGATTGGAAATGCATGCAGATGGTCTTGTGAATAATTCTGCATAAATAGCTTCACCAGTGAGTGAATGCTAAGCCATGAAACACAGTCCACGTTTGGAAACAGTACGTTATCCAGTGCTGTGAACTCACATTCTGCACCTGATCTACCAGTCCCACCACCAAGAATCACAACAGGAAACTATATATACCACAAAACTTACCACTAAAGCGCTCCACGCATCACAATAATCACGAACAATCAGCTGAAGACGGATCCTGCAACGTAAATCCTCCTCGTATTACATATAAATTAACCGAGGATATAATAAATACGCACGGTGCCCGAAAAGCAATGGCCCGGGAAGTTTGTAAAGGGTAATTTTGCCTGACGGAAAAAAGTTCAATTTTACGGCTAGTTTCCGTAAATATACAAACTAGCTGGAAGCTACGGCACATAAACAGCGAAGTCAGTCACCACCTTTAACTCTACTTCCAGAAGTCCCAATACAACTGCGTTCGAATTATCTAAGAGAAACAAAACGAAGTGTACAGACGACACTGTGCGGATTTCGTTTTCCATAACTCGAGCATATTTCACAAATTTGTCTGAATTGAATGAAAAAAGCTGATAATTTCCAGCTCCAACCAGCATTTCTCATGTAAGCAATCGTGCAGAATACTCTAAATTCAGGGAGTTAACATGGCCTAAACAGCGGTTGAGGTTTAACACAGGATGACAGAAATTAAAAAGCAAATAACATAAGAGCGTCTGAGGCCTCCAACACAGGCCACCAATCTAGTTTTTAGAAGATTGTTAGTAGTTAGTTACGTCTAATATCGACCGATATATTCCCGAGAACAGATCCAATAACACGGAGTCTGATAAACCCAACGATGGAAAAACCTTGAAGGACCATAGCAAGGATAGCATAAGACAATTAAAAGAAACCTATAGCTACAGACTAATCAATCATAATGAAAGGGTAAATATACCTCATTCTTTAAACCGCTATATAAGAAAAACTAAAAATGCATATCCAGAGGCTCTGAGAATGAGCAAGCTTCAGATACAACAAACAAAAAAGATAATGACAAACTAAAACCTATCCTAACCACCGCGGTGCAAGACCGTTGTTCTATTTTGATAATTGCGTCCTACTATCAGTATAGTAAAATATATATAGTAGCTTCCATAACTTTCGTGTAAACAGCCTTTTAATTTTCGAGACTTTTCGTCCATCTTTTATAATAACGTCTTCAGAAAATGTAAACTGTTGTATGAAATTTTCTGTAGACTCATACGAAAATGGGCTGCGAAGAACTGCATGTATCTGCATGTAAAATTAATTAATAAAATCTCGAAAACCTATTATTGGCTCCGACATGGACACTGCTTAGTAGATTGCAATGTCTCCATATATATGGGGCTTGTTTGACTTTATTCAGCTTAGTCCGACTTTCGTTTTTCATCCTCCGAACTATTTTACAACGGTCGTGACAACCTGAACCCATGGCAACGAAATTGATGGTTTACTCATACATTTCTTTCCATCTCACGCTCCTGGTCAATTTGTCCCTGTGACCGCGTAGGACATGGCTGTTACGTCACGAGACCGTGAATTCAATCGGAACTACCTCCTGTTGTGTTTGGCTGCAAGCGACAAAGTATGCACACATTCAACACTGGAGCCGTCAACTTTAACGGATATTTGCATGCATACCTGAGGGGACGGTTTGATGCGCAGGATTACTAAAAATTTTTGTACGTTGTTTCCCATCATTAAATTTTTCTTTCCTTAAGTTGGCTTGTCTGACTTATGATTTGGGACCCTTTGTGTTGTCAACACTCTCGCCTTTCAAGAAGGAATGTCATGCACACCGCCCTGTAATTTCCTGGCCACAACTCGAATACCAAACTGAGGAACAACGAAAATATCCCTAGCAGTGATGATTGCTTGACTTTCGGAAGCGGAAATCCCTGAAAATGAGGTCAGTGCTACTCAAGAAAAGCATTATTCGTTGTAAGCGTTGCGCTACGTGGCCTAAGAAGCGTGTTGGATGTAATAAATTTTACGAATCTGTGCTTAATATGAATTTGAAACCAGTCTGCACTCTTCTGTAAGTGAAAAATCTACGTAGCCATACTTTATGGGAAATATGTAACTCAGTTTTTCCGAAAACCTGGGACCATGCAAGGTTGCGAAAATACACTCGGGGATTTGCAATATTATCAAAGTGTTGGTGTACGATGGGCAACAGGCTGATGGATACACGCTGGCTTCAGATATAATATCCTCTTAGTGGTATATAGCAGACAATAAAAAACCGTTAGTTTGTTGTCTGTATCAGTTCATCTAAGTGGTAAGTCGATGGACGAAAAAAGAGCCGTGAAGATAATCAATTTGGTGTATAACTTGTGTTTGGGTCCTAATGTAAATATGAAATTGTAGTAAAATAGCACGAATATGAAAAACTAAGTTGAGCAAAATCCCAGGAAACCCCAAATATCTGGAAAAATTGAATTTACAACGTCAAACCACATTCTGAGCGTCAAGAAAGGTCTAAATTATTATTTTCCGATGGACATTGCGATGACAGGAAAAAAACGAGAAGTCCTCCAGATTATCGTCCAAGACAAATATGTTCACAAGCTTGGTTGCTAATGCGCGTCCATCAATGAAACGAATATGGGAATTTGTCATGATGCTTATCCCTCGAAAAATGGCAGTGCATCACATAACCAAACCAATTGTGATTTTTCATTTGCAGGTTGATAAGTGGGAATTAATTAATGTAAATAGAGCTTAGTGGCTGCCAGTGGGGATATTTTCATAAAGGCTATATCAATCTCGAAATAACCAGCTACTGCAAATAGCTGCTTGATACTGAGATCGGTTACGTGGTTACGAACTACAAGGAACATATTTGAATTGATCTTTCAGAGAAAAGGATATGCTACATGTAGCCCGGAAGTTTATTAACCAGATAGACACCTCAAATTTTATCAAAAATAAGAAGTTCATTATTCTAGCTAAAGACCATTTTCCTACAGGTCTCAAGATCAAGATCCAGACTGAAAGATTGGATGAAAATTTGATTTATACATACCCCCCATATGGCACTCTCGAAATTAGCTTACACGAAGAGCTTAAAAACTTAAGTAGGTTAGATCTGTTCAATGCCCATTTAAATAATCTAATTGGAAGATCCTGAGGAAATTAAGGGACGACTGGGTCGATATGATGTCTTTACATGTCCCGGGCTTAGCTTAAAGGTTAACTATTCTGGACCTGTATAATTGTATAATGAACTTAGTAAATATCTGAAAAAAGCCTATAATCAGAATAACTTCGACAGGATGAAAACCCTTCCGTCTTGATCATCATTTACAGGCTTTAGCACTCAAATCGCTGTAATCATGCTGAAGAAGGCATTGAAAGTTGAAAGTAAGCCAAGTAGGTTGGCCTCAGTATTCACTAGGGAGACTATGGGTTAGTTTCACAATGTCAAAAGTGCTGATGTTAATGCCGGCCAAGTGCTTCCATTTGTATACTTCCCGGCATCTGTCGTAGAAAGGCAGCTGCACAAGCTCAAAAGGGCAACGTCGTTGGATGCAGCAATATACCAGCCAAGTTCCTGGGAGAATTTTTGAGTGATGTTTCCAAACCGCCAACTCATACCTTCCAATCATCCTTTTAATTATGGATACTGCCATCCGAATGGAAGACAGCATATACATATTCGATGTATAAGGGTGGAACTCAAACCATTGTCAACAATAAGCGGCCCGCCAGCCTAACCGGTTTTTGCTGTAAAATAATGGAAACTATGCTTAAAAGGCGACAGTGGAATTTTTGGATGAGAATCACTTACTCTAAGGATTTAACCATTGCTTCAGGTAGAGCAGCTCTTGTCTTTCCATTTAACTGTTCTAAAGTGAGCATTGGAGTTGCGCACTGGACGAAGATGGTAGGGTTGACGTCCTTTACACTGATTTCAAGAAGACGCTAGACTTAACAAACATGTAATTTATAAACTAGCTGTTATTGAAATAGATGGATGGATAGATGTTTTATTTGAGTGCCCGAAAGGGCACTGTGATTGGAAAAAAATAATTAAAAGCAGCCCAAATCGTGTAGAATTTAGTTATGAATAGAAGGTCAGTTACTTGGCGATGTCATATGACACAAATCAGTGTTGTCAAAAATATATAGAAGGGCTGACAGTGACAAAAAACTTCCTTGGACATTTTTATGGAAATGGCATATGTTGAATGGGGTTTTTGGGTTTTGTAAGAGAAAAAACTGTCGCTCCTGGGAGAATAACACACGCGTTAGGTAGGACAGACATGCTGATGAGAGCGTATGAGGGTTCAAAACGCTCCTCATCGTGGGAGAAATCATGTAACGACAGGGGCTACATTTTACCACCGCAGGTGTGATCAAAATGCGTATTGACTAGCTAAAGGCGTAACCGTCAAGGATGCTAGAGAGGGGGAAACTTCACAGGTATCATCGTTACGCTTAAGGTTGAATGAGGAAAGGACCATAGAGATCGTGAAGGTCATGGTAGAATTGCCAGAGAAGCGACCATGATACTCTCATTGCTGATTTCTCAGATCACCGACAGTGGAACCCGAAACGATCTTCAACAGTCCATGTAGGGTCGACACCCAGGAGAAGGATGGGGCCGCAAGTACCATCACCTGAAGGCATGGCAGATGCGATGGCGGACGAGGTTGAAGCCGTTGTGATGGGTCAAGAAAGAGGAGAACCGCGAAGACCAAGGGAACGTTTGGAGTCATCGATATTTCCAAATGATGGTCAAAGTCAACAGGGACTGAAAACCGGCTGCGTAGATCATCGTTTTTAAAAAAAAAGTAGGTTCAGGGGAAACAAAACTGTTCCTTGAGGGCATATTAATCAGCCTTGTAGGTTGCTTCTGAGCGTAGTACGAAAGGATAATGGGAGATCCAGTAATTGAATAAGAAGAAATCAACATAATGCGCTAAGGGGTACTAGTTGGGATGAAACTCGATGATGAATCTGGGGCCTGCACAGTTCAGTATTCAGATTGTAATTCTGATGACGGTTATCGGCAAACGAAACGGAAGTGCTTTAAAATGAAAGCTTAATATGACAAAATTGTTTTGCGATCATTTTATGGAGGTAAGATTTATGAAGATATCATAGTTCGTGGGGAAAAGATGCATGGAAGACATTATTTGGAAACTGATTTCTAAATACCCGATGGTCCTTCCTCGGGATCAAGGAGAAAGCTGCTCAGGAATGAAGAAGAAAATTGAAGGTTAATTTAATCAGTATTAAGATAAACGTGAAGTCTTTCACTTAAACGTAGACATATTATTTGATAACCTTATATCGATTGGTAGGTTATTCAAAAGAAAGCAATACCTGGAAGCAAAGAACAGAGAGCATTTAGATGTGGAAGATATAGAAGGCGGTATAATCAGTGAAGAATTAGGGAAGGTTGTACGGACGACTAACCGGGGTAAGGGCTAATATTCGGGGAATATTTAAATTATTATTAAGGCAATAAAGGTGGCAGAAGCCGGCTTCCAATCTCCGAACCATATAAATTGTAGGTTAGTTAAGTGGCACCTATTCGAGTGGGAGGTAAGAGTTTCCAAGTCTTTTGACCTTTTCAATTCTGAAACGGATAGACTCGGTCATTTAACCAAAGAATGGGCAGCAATATTCAAGAATGGGAAGGAAAAACATTCGATAAAGTCTTAATGTACTTTCAGGAAGATAGAAAGTATAAGAAATAATGCCACAAATCTGGGCAGCTTTGGTCGTAATTCTATCGGCATGAGGTGACAGATCTAAATTATTTGTGTAGCTCAAACCTTAGTCCTTGATGATGGAAAATACATTCATAGGGAGGCCTTGAAAAATAACTGGTTGTGGTAGTCTTTCAAACCCGAAGCACATGTGAAGACACTTAGAAGTTGAGAATTTCATTTGCCACATTAAGTTCCACGCGGAAAGAGCATGCAAGTCTGCATGGATTTCTTCTAAGCATCGTTGGGCCGACGATTTAGAGAAGGAATATACGCATTTAAGATCGTCCGCATAAATAAAAGTCTGAGAGTGTTTAACTGCGGATGAAATATCATTAATGTAAAGCAAAAACAAAAGAGGTCCAAGCAAATTATCTTTGAGGACAGCGAATAAGAGATTTGCTGGCGTCGATCGCAGATTTTCTCAAAGGGGGACTGGGAACCGTATACATCGAGGACTCGAAATCAGCCTAAACCCTTTCTAAATGATTTTATTTTAACTTCATTCTTAGGATCGTTAATCTTCCTAGTCGGCTGCGTCAACGACCTGGGTTGCAGTGACGTTGTGTTTGCTGGTGATGCTTAACTCTGGAGCCATCAGATCTGACGCTGACAGGCATGCCCTTCAAAACTGTCTCAATCTACTTAGCAGAAGTTCTGTTCCTTGGCTCTTAAATTTTAACGTTAGGAAGTGTGTGATTGTTTGACTCGTTGGGAGAATTTTTCCTTCCAATATATTTTAGATGGAAAGCCCTTTTCAAACGTTGTATTGATGTTTTTATAACCTCCTCACTTAAGTTATCCGAACAGCGTCCAAAGGCAGCGCTAGCCCGACTGTGCACAATCGCTTAAACTCCTAAACTCCAAGATAAGTTAAAATTACCTATTATTTAAAGATATTGAAATATTTACCACTCAATTATCATTTTAAATTAGAAGAAAGTGCATTTCTGTACCCTAGCTCCCAAAGTATTGCCTCAAACCGTCTAAATCCTCACATATTCATATACCAGAAATATGACTGACGCAAAAGTAACCACGATAAACAAGATCTCGCAGCTATCCTACGTCTGCAAAACTTTATCGACAAATACGAATATTCATTTAGAATGATGAACGCACTATTGGACTCAAAACCTTTTGCAACCAGCTTAACAAACGTACCACAACTAGAACCGATTAGACACATAGTCTCGTCAGAAGTCACTGATAGGTCCAAACACAGGTTTAGCATCTTTATCCGCAATAAAAACCACGCGGTTAACCCAACACAATCAATCTAAAAACTCATAAACTCGTGTGGTCTTCACATCCGCATAGCTTCCAGAAAGAGACTTAACTCAAGAAGCAAAAATAAGCCAGTGCTAGTGACCTTCTATTCACAGACTGAAGCTGATCTTATTCTACAAAACCATGAAGTAAACCAAACTCTGCTAAACCGAAAAGCATTCATAAGTCCAAATCTCACACCTATGCAAAGACGTGAAATTCAGAACAAAGCTACACGGCTCAAACACTATATTTATTATACCGTCTCCTCAGTGGAACATTAAGCAAGAACTTCCAACGCTGTTAACTATACTGCAAAGCGTATAACACAGAATGATCAAAATAATAAGCAAAGTGCCTCCTTAGCCATACATGTGGCAAGTATATCTAATTGCTATTCTGACACTCATCATTCCCATCGAATAACTGCTTCAGCAGTTAGGAGAGGAGGTCGGAATCAAACGAAATGAGCACCTCAAAACGCTACAACCTCTCTGGAACAGATTGATGAAACAAATTCTGGATCCAGTCACGTCGCAATTCTAGATAGTAATATAAGTGTTACTATGACGCTCCAAAATGAACAACCAGTAACAGAAAATGTGGACCGAGCAAGTCATACAAATTCTATGAAATTCATGTTAATCTCTTCAAGCCCAAAAGTAACCAAAGTTGTATCCTAGTTAGAACTCCTACACAAAAGCTTTAGTAAGCATAACATTACAACCAAAAAGCCCAAAATATGTCAACCTACCAAATATGAGTACTCCAAACTCTGAAAACTCTCATAAGACACAAATAAGCTCTTCTCATAACACCTCAACTCCTTCATCTCCAACTGCATGGTACAGGAGTAAATAAAAGCACGCTATCCTTTCAAACATCGTAGGCCCTTATGGCAACCAAACCAATAACCTAGTCCGACAAACCTTCCCAAAAGTAAAACCAAGTAGTTACAATTACCGCCCAGTAAATCCTCCCCCAAAATGGGGCATAACCTCTACATTCAACCCGTGCACGATAACACATACACACAACCCATACACTTTATCCCATTCATTCAAATCCACCCACTCTTTCAACACATACACTCTTACCCATTCACTCATAAGCCACAATGCACACCACTTTACCTTCCAACAGTTACACAATTCCCTTCCATTAACCCATAACACCATCAAAACACTTTTATAAATCAGTTTTTTCACAAAAACTGGTCCTTTCTCTATCCGACATCCTAAGTATCACCCTTATTAATGCGAGATCGATAGTAGCTAAAATGCCACAACTTAGGACATTCGTTGAAGTCTATAATCCCGATAAAGTTTGTATAACGGAAAAATTGGTTAATGACCTAACATCGAATGCTTCGCTTTTTGTCCCAATTTGTAATTTCTATCGAAAAGACCACATTAATAAACAAGGCAGCGGTTGTATAATTTACACGAAAACTTCCATTAAAGAAAGTGTTTTTGATGTTTCATACGAAACTTTCACTGGCGAAGCATGCTTTGCCACATCGAAATCCCTGTCACACAAAAACATAATTTTTTGAAGTCTCTACACCCCTCGAGAATGTAGTGATGATGACGCTGTGCTAATAAATCTAGTAGATATCCGATCAACTATGCAATCTGAATATAAGATAATTAGGGGCGATCTAAACTGTCCAGAAATAAACTGGGTTCAACTAGAAGCACCCACCAGACACGATGAACTGCGAAAATCAATGGTATTTTATAACTTAACACAAATAATCTGTCAACCGACCCGAGGAAACAACATAATAGACATTATTCTCACATATGACATCTGGCCCCTTCATACGCATTACGACAGCATAACCTTTGAAAGTGATCATAAGGTAATAATAGCAATGCTCCATCCTAAACATAAAACGAACATCTGATTCTAGGTACACTTATATAAATCCAAAAAACTCGACATAGACTAACAACATCCGTAACGGAAGCTGTTAACCTTTTATACTCTACCCTTTTTATAATTCAAGATACCTTAATACATGAGAGCTCCCCGTATAAGAAGTCACAAATTCCCAACTTCCTTTCCAAGAGGCTAAAAAAAACTAACGAAGCAACTTCACGATCCCTCGCAGTTAGTTATTAATCCACACGAAGATGAATTAGGGAAATTCATGACCTAGTTGAAAAAATGGAAACAAATAAGAAGATAGCATTGCAGCGCCTGGCAATAGGGTCCTCCAAAAAAATAGCCCAGATCTTTTCGGAAACACATGAATACTAATAAAACACCAGGTCCCTAAATCATGACAGATGACACAGGACAAGGAATAACGGCCGTTATTGCTTGAAAATGACAATTATATGATTTTTTTGCAGTTTTCTGTTGCATAACCGTTGAACTCTTCTTGCTCCTGAATCTATTTTCACATTTTTTAGCAATCAGTCAACTAAGTCTAATTAGTCGGCAGACCCCACACCGGAATCGACTGCGCTCGCATCTGATTGGAAGTACCTATCTCTTCAAATCGACCGCTGACTTTTCTACCTCTTTCGAATGAATACTCTCGAACGTCAATAACATACTTGTCTTGACACTCACCATTTTTACCCTGATTAATTCATCCCCATTATGTATAGCTGTTTTAACTTCAAATTTTGCTATTTCTAAACCTTGGAAAACAAGTTTTTTTACTTAAAACAAACTCGTCATTTCGAACACTGCTATATAAGCAAATAAAAAACCAAAGCTAAAGTGGTTAAGCAAAAGAGGAGTTTGTTTTAGGTTTTTTAGTTTGTTCTAAGGATTTGATGGCACCCAAGCAGTGCCAAATCAATAAACCTATTTATAAGACCTGGCTTGATTTTGCCCGCCTTTTGTTAAATAACTTTGTTTCCGATTTCGCCATATTGTATAGTCATGCGGAGATTGTATATGATATTCATTGTTTATTTCACCTACATGAAGACGTGAGTCGGTTTGGAGTGTTGGAGAATTTTTCTGCCTTTCCTTTTGAGTCTTTTTTACAAATCATTCGTAATTCCATAAAGGGTTCAACGAACGTAGCCGCACAGGTGTACAGGCGATTTTCAGAAAGACGTATGTCCGATTTACCATTATGCCCCATGCTGTTGGACGATGATGAAGGTGTACCACGATATTTACAGCTACACCGCAGCTCCCCTGCCATCTTCCACAATGGTTATGTGCTGCGACGGCAGCACCGGACAACGTGGTACTGGTCGGTGATAGACCATGCGTTCTGATATCTGTTTCCTCTAATGAAATACAGCACCGTCCGTTTGTTTACTGCTCTTTTTACAACATCAATTTCTTCTTCTAACCTTTTCAGGTTTAAAGCGTCAAATTTGGCAAGTAGTCCTTAGACTGCAAGCCTTTTTGATATTATCTGTAAATATGTCGCCTTTAACATTGATGATCACTTTATTTTCATTCCCTTGTTGCACACGTTCCAAAAACAATGACTGTGTTCAAAAGTTTTTTTTTTCACTCGTATTTTTCAAAGTTTTCCGCACACACGTTTGAATAAGATTTAAGTGCATTATGATTTGATTTTAAATCATGTGTGATGTATGTAGATGTACTGCGTCGTTGAATTTATCAATGTCAAAAGCGTGGCCGCTGTGGCCAAAGCTTGGTTCGTGAATGAGAACTGCGTCATGTGGCCCAAAAACCCAAAGAAGCGTGACTACCTATTGCGGAATCACCTGCAGCAACCTGCCAACACCAAAGTTTAAGCAGTGAGGGTCCTTAAAGTAAACCTGACCCTCGAAAAGGCAAAATAGTTGGAAAAAAGCCTGAGGAGACGGATGACCTCTCCAGCTCCGAGCCAACTGTACGAATCAGGGGCTACAGAAGGAAGACAGTTTCAAATGCTATTCATCTGTCCATATAGATATCCACGCCAACTCACTTCGGCGTCAGAAGATGAGAATGATTTCATTCGCCGGCCAATAGAGCCAGAACGGAGACTGGCTGGCTGGCCGACGGCAACAGCGATATTGCAGTAAGAACCTTTGAAAATATTATTTTAGGCCTAACAATGATAAAAATGTACCGCGCCCATCCATGCCTTAGAGTAAACCCGCACTACCTACCCAGTCGTCCACTTATCAGTAAGCATTTGTTACTAATGTGTACCTGAGACTGATACCTGACCAACTCGTAGATGTCCGATCAATGTCAAAGCAATGAACTACAAACAGGAACTAGATTCTCTACGGTAATACTTATCGGAAAGTTGTAACCAATCAACTAGGAAAAAAGTCGATTATATTGCTGATCAAATTGTTCGCAATATAGAACAACAAACGGCTGTCTTGAACGAAATACTGAATGAAATGGGGGCGATGGCTGTTCCCACCAAGACTAGGCAGTCCATCTGTCGTCTACCCCTATGCACAGAGGACGCCTACAATGAGTTCATTGGAGGAATGAGTACGAAACCTGACTATATCAATGAGGTGGTTTGGATATATTTATTTATTTCACATCATTCGTGATTTGTAGATAGACAGGCTGTGTGTTGTAGGAGAAAAAATGAAAAACAGTTCGTCCAGAATCACTTAACATCTATTATTGGACAACGCCTGTGCCTCAACTTCTGCTGGGGTGGATCCAGTGACAAGCAGTCATTTATTGGCTGCCCCCTATATAAACTGTTTTCTGGTAGGTCGTAACGTTTCCCTGACGTCTGCAAAGGCCCTTAGACGAAATACCACCTTCAATAAGTGTTCTGCGGAAGTTATTCACAGAACAGCAATTGACTGGTTCCATGGTGCAAGAGAAAGGTACGGTGGAAGATCAAAACGCCGGGAGACAACTGAGAAGGTAAAACTACTCCATTGAATTAATCCAGCATATTTATTCAGCTTCCCAAATGCCCCAACACTAGTCCAAATTTCGCAACAAAGTCTGCGTCCGATGACATGGTAATTATCTCAACGTCTTTAGACTTAACGCATTCCAGGTTTATATGTTATTAATTAACTAATATTTTTGTTAATCCTGACTTTGTGATTTATAACTCCTTTCTTAAAGTTCACCACGGTAACCAAAATATTTCTTTTTATTGTAGGAACCATCTCCGGATAACGACAGCAATGTGGATACACAATAAAAATTTGTTTCTACGCATGTATAGTTTTAAACTTACTTTGTAATAAACTTATTTGCAAATTTCATCTGCACATATTCTATACCATTAGGGAGAGGCTAGATCGCAGGAATGGCTTGAATGGATCCAAACGGAAGCCATATTAAATGTACAAAATTGGGCCGTTAAACGAACAATAAATAGGGGTACATCAGTAGTGGCCGATTATGATGGGGAAGGCTTTGTGTGGTGGGCGTTCGCTATAAAGAGGGCTGCTTCTGTGAGAAAACCGTGGGGTCCCGCTGCGCAAATTTTTCTAGTGAGGGGGCCAGAGGGGGCCATGCGGGGCTGGTGCTGGTAGCTGGATGACAACCAAAGAGTCAATTTATTTAACAAGTATTTCTCAGCCAACTATTCAGTTGAGGAAGAGCCGATGCCAGAACCAACAGACATGACAGCATTTACCCTCGCTGAGATCTGTTTTAGCGAAGAAACCGTCAAAATGCTATCAGGCAACTTTCCATTTCCACCTCTTATGGAACGGATAAAATCCCACCTGTCATACTGAAGCATATGATATATGCTCCAATACTGCTGTCTAATCTATTCTCCTTACTGCAGTCGAATGGTATTTATCTAGAAATTAGGAAATACTCAAGCATAACGTCAATCTTTAAAAAAGGGAACCGATCTGATGTACAAAGCTATCATGGTGCTCACCGAACAGTGATAAAAAGCAAAAATCCTATAAAAAAATAATTTCGAACCAAATGCTAAACCATCTGAAAAACGCCTACCTCATACCTTCTTATCAAAACGCTTTCTTACCTAAAAAGTCATGTAAGTCCAGCCATCTAACCTTCCTTAAATTCGTTTCAATTAACAGGCATGACAGAAAAAAGGTGGCTGCAATATACTTCGACCTAAAAAAGTGTTCGACAAAGTCTCCCATAATAGGCTAATAGTAAAGCTACTATGTTATGAGATTAGGTTTCCTAACTTCAAAACCGATATCTGGTAGTAGAAATTCGAAACGTGGTCTCAGACCCATCTCATATTAGTAGTGGAGTACTTCAGGGGGCTATCCTAGGTCCCCTCCTTTTTCTTATATACATTTACGATTTATCCTCTATATCAATCTTAGCTAAAAAAATTCATATGCGGACGATTTAAAACTTGCATACAGTAGCCAGTTTGCACACAAGGATTGAAAATGATCTTAGAAAAAAAGCGAATGGAGTATTCAATGGCAAATACAATTCTCGCCAAGTAAATATAATCTTCTGATCTTTGGTCCCCACAAACTTCCTCCCATAATTTTTAACGATCAGAAAATAACCGAGACACCATCAATAAAAGACTCATGTAAGCTATACAAATACTCATGAGTTTATCCCCCCACGTTAAACAAATATCACCGAAATTCACTGAACTGTGCGGATTCATTTGTAAAAATTTCTTCTCACCTGCCCTAAAGACACGACATTATAAAATGTACGAATTACTTCTCCTGGATTACTGCTCAATTCTCTTTGTCATTATACCCTCAGATGGCCGAAAGAAAAAAGAAACCATTCAAAGATGCCGTACCAGATCCTTATCCAAATGCGATGACATTCAAGGCTCATACACTGAACTATACAACAGATATGGTCTTCAACCAGTCTGGATCAGAGGACTCCAAAATGATCTCAATTTTCTATTCAAAATCACACATGACCAAGATATTCTCAGAATAAATATACTTACAAATCAAAATGTCTCCCAAGAACGTAGAAATAAGGAAAATACTCTAAAATTCTTAAATTTGAAAAGGCCTAACGATCCAACTTCTAGTCCATAAGATAAACGACAATAGGGAATGCCCTGCCAAGTTCCATTAGAAATACTCGAACCCTACTAGAATTTAAAATAAAAATCAAACGCTTTTCGTTAAATAACACGAAACATCTATTTTTGAATAGGACATTGTTCAAGTCAGTTCTGTTACACAGAATTCGGACCAAAAGGGAATCAAGAGTCATGCATACGTATTTTGAGTGCGTTTTATGCTGCGACGGATCCCTTCCTACGCTTTTCGGCGATAGCTGGTCACGTAATGTTTTGAGTCCTCTGAATGAAGTGCCGTCTATCTGCACCTAGAACTCGTTGTGATCAACAATCAAGCTTCAAATCCAAAAGTTTCCGATTAGGGCAATAGCTGATAGCTCTTACACGTCCATTGCAGAGCCTCCTACGATGACCTGCAATGCTATAGAGAGGATGCACTTACTTGGTCTTGTGATACACTTTCTGGGTACGAACAAACAATAGCTGGTGGTTATGACCTACATAAATCAAAAATACCAATACTCTGGCTATACGAAAGGGCTCTCCCTTTAATGATTTAAATATTCATATTTTAAAAGCAGTTTTTTTACATGGTTAAAACTTATTAAAAAATGTTTGATAATTTTACATTTTCAAATGTTTTCCGATAGCATCTTTATTTTTATATCTTAGTTTATGTTTATTTAAGAATCTGTATAATTTGTAAAACATTATTCTTTTTCTTTTCTGTTAGTAGTATAAATTTTTTGCGCTTTTGCATCTTGTATGCTCTACGCAACGCGGATGCGCAAAAAGCCTGACACCTAAGCCTTGATCTATATTTATGAAACGACTAGTACTAGTTGATTCATGAAGCTAGATCAATCACAATCAACACTATATTATCAAATAGAAATAGGACAACTGAAGGACAGCATTGACAGTTTCTTACCGTTGAACGTTTCTTGCTCCACCCCTTTTAGCGATCAGTTAAACTAAGTCTAATTAGTCGACAGACCCTTCGCGGCCGTGGACTTCAAGGTTGGTACGCGCACGGGCGAGTTACGCACCTGTAGTCGCTATTATTTGATGCACGCACTGAACAGGGTCTCTAAGCATCATGCCGATCACTCAAATGCGACTGTCATTAGAAGAAACGACAGAAATGTAGGAAATGGATTCTACTAATAAGACGGATATAAAGGTATGAAAGGGCACAATAGAAAATAAGGAAGGGAGCGTTATATTTATATATGTCCCGCATGGAGTAAGGGTTATTCAGTCATGTCCGTTGGATAACCGGTGGGGAGTGTAACACTATGGGGCAACTGCAGGGTCAGATGAGGAGATGCTGACATTGAGCAGGGATAGCAATACGATATGCAGCGACAGTAACCGTGGGGACGGGGTCAGCATTTGAGAGTGGAAGGGGGCACCGGCTTCTTTACCAACAATCGATCACTCCATTCCCATCTGAGATCCGCGCGAAAAGTGTTCACAGTCAATTCAAACAATTCTGTCGGAACGGTGGTCCGTTAAATGGCCTCCCTGTTAAATGCAGCACTGTCCTCAATGCTGTGCGGGTTAGTTTAACTGGTTTGGAAGTGTGTGCTCCTCTCCATTCCACCGCTGACACTAATGTAGCGGCCGAGGACTTCGAGGTTGGCACACGCACGGGCGAGTTACGCACCTGTATGCGCTATTAGTTGATGCGCGTACTAAACAGGGTCTATAAGCACTTTGCCGATCACTTAAACGCAACGGTTATTAGAAGAAACGACAGAAATGTAGAAAATGGATTCTACTTATAAGACGGATATAAAGGTATGAAAGGGCACAACAGAAAATAAGGAAGGGAGCGTTACATTTAGTTATGTGCCGTATGGAGTGGGGGGATTTCTGTCATGTCCGTTGGATAACCGGTAGGGAGTGCAATGCCGTGGGGCAATTGCGCGGTCGGGATGAGCGGATGCTGACATTGAGCGGGGGATGACGATAGGAGACGTGGCGACGGTAACCGTGGGAATGGGGGTCAGCGTTTGAGAGTGGAATGGGACACTGGCATCTTCACCGACATTCGATGCCTCCATTCCCATCCGGGATCTGCGCGAAAAGTGTTCCCATTCCATTCAAACAATTGTGTGGGAACTGTGGTCCGTTACACTTCCACTTCGGAATCGACTGCACTAGCATCTGATTGGAAGTGACTATCCATTCGAATCGACCGCAGACATTTCTACCCCTATCGAATAAATACTCTCGAACGTCCACAACAGACTATACTTGACCCTAACAATTCTTACCCAGATACATTCATCCCCATTCTATATGGCTGTTCTTTAATCCAATTTTGCTTTTTCTTATCCTGGGAAGGCAGGTTTTTACTTAAAGCAAACTCGTCATTTCCACCACTGTTATTGAGCCTTCTACCAAAACAAAGCTGAAGGGATTACAGAAAAAAGGAGTTTGTTTTAGTTTTTTTCCTGTGTTCTAAGGATTTGACGGCGCCCAAAAAGTGCCCTATCAAGAAACTTATTTATTTAGCTAAACGCGCGACACATATATTAGCTGCGCTCAGAGGAGTACTTGTAGAGATTTATAAGGAACTGTTCAGAAAAACATAGGGAGAATTCGTTCAGTTTCACTTAGATCATGTCATCCAAGCCTGGCGTCCGTAGCTTAAGAAGCGTTATCTAAGTTGTAACGAGTGTAGGTGAGGACTATAAAGATGGACGAGCATCTTGGTAATTTGCCTTACGAAGCAAGGCTGGCCGAACTTGACTTGTTTCCCTTAAATTACAGGTAACTATGCGGTGAACTTATTCAGACTTACCAGATTGTCAGAGACTGTGAGTTGCCCTAGAAATTGATGACGTCTTCGGAGTTGCTTGAACAGACCATCAGTGGTGTCATTCACATAACTTGCAGGGAAAATTGGTCCATACGGATGTCCGAAGTACAGCCTTCTTACAGAGGATCGTTGGAGCATGGAAAGGTATCACTGACGAGGTGGTCCTTTCAGAAACTAAGGATGTTTTTATGATTTAAAAGAAAAATAAACGGCGGAATCTAAAGATTAATTCTAGAAAAAGAGTTGAAATTTTGGTAGTATACTTAATTTCCAGCGAAAAAATAGTTTGCAGTAGTTTGTATACCAGATGAGATAATATTTCATCCTGCGTAGTCTCTTTCTTATTCTATTTTCAGTGTAAACTCGTCACCTAGAAGATTTTTGTTTGCTGTGCTTTGCTTTCATATCTTACAAAAATTACATATCTTTTTATGCAAAACCTCACTAGTAACAATTTTACTCTCGTATTATTGCATTTAAAAATACTTATATTTTAAACTCAATATGAAACCTCAATCACACCTCAGAGGCAAATCTACTCTTAGCGTAAAATTTACACATTAGCAACCGACCGTAAACATGAAGAAATTAGACCTTGATGCCCTTAAAAATTGTAATATTTTTATGTCTCAATATGGATCTCTTTTCACGATCCCGGTTCTACTTTTGACAGATAGTTGTCTTCATTGACTAATCAACAATCCGAGAATCCTGAGCCGTTTATAAACATGGGTAGTATTGAGCCATATGACCGACCTAAGAGAAGTTTCAACTCTTGTTTATAAACGTCTCTAAGAGTAAAATTCCCCTGGATGTCGCATTTCATTTCCTTTACTCATGCGGCTTTAACTTTAAAGTCGCAGAAGATAAAAGGTTGTCTTCTCGTAGCAAAAACCCACCAATTCTGGTCAATTATTTTTTCGGCGATTGAAATGAACCTTATTTTCTCCAAGCGTGAGCAGTCGGCCCAATATTTGAAAAAAGTAAGTTGTTTATCTGTAGAGATAAAACCCCAATGGAAAGTCGGGTTCTACCTTCATTAGCAAACGAGAAGCTTAGGGCTACATCTACAATACCAAAACTTTTCTCATAGGTTGGCCCTCTAGCTAATGCAAGCCCACGGTCCTCCGGATCAAAAGGAATTACGATTCCTCTTGAACCTTCACCCGTTCACGTTCTTACTGGTTGAAGTAAAATCCTGTCCACGCCACTTCCTTCTCCTTCCAAGCAAATCAAGCCTGCTTTAGCTGTCAAATCTAGTATACCTAAGAAACCCCATAGTAAATCCGAGTCAGGCATCAAAATCAGTAATGTAATTACCGATGGGAAGGTTGATAACACCTTAGACACTAAAACGGAAGCAAACGCTCACGTTAGCATTTTTCCCAGCCCAAGGAGCTTCCAAAATCCTCAAATAATTAAGTCTTATAATTATGTTAATAGTTTTTTTTCAAAATCACTTATTCCTTTTTCAAATGCATGATTTCCGCCAATTTATGCTAACTTCCCTTAAAATCTCATTTCTATGCCACCCCTATCTTTCCCATGCCACAATATAGCCTTCCCTTCCTTGGTTTTCATCCAAATATGCCGTTGTCTAATAATCTTAGTTCTTTATCAGTAATTTTCAACAAATTGTACACCAGAGCAATTTGTTTGCCACCTTTTGTTTCTTCTCTCCAGTTTTCCTCCCAACCACCAACTTATCTTTTTTTATAAATAGTGATGAGCGTAACCTGCAGCTCAGGAATACGCTCAGCTTAGTTTCACTCAATGCGAGATCAGTTGTAAATAACATGGCTGAGCTTAGAACAGTAGCCTTTGAGCTTGATCCAGATGTGCTGTGCGTCCCTGAAGCCTCGGCTCACTCTCTTATTTCTGACTCGACGCTTGCTATAGATAATTTCAATTTGTACCGACAAGACCGCGCTGAAGAACGTGGCATTGGTTGCCTCTTTTATATTAAGTCATCCTTTGTACATTTCCCTTTTCAGCTGAGCATTTCGTCCTTTTCTGGAAATGTATGTTTTGCTTCAGTCAGCCTCCCGCACAATAAAAAAGCGGTAATTGACTGTGTCTTTAATCCTCCGTGTTATTCTGGCAATGAAAGCAAACTCTGTGAACTATTTGAAAAACTTGCAGTGACTCAATTTGATGTCAAAATAATCGTAGGCGATTTTAATCTGCCAGACATTGACTGGCAGACAATTTCCTCTCCTCCCAAACATCAGAAATTGGTCAATCCTATTAACTTTTCAAACATGTCCCAACTGGTCGGATCAGTTACTAGAAATGACAACATTTTAGATTTAATTTTTACAAACGATGTCCACCCTCTCTTTATGAATTTTCATCATGATCTATTTACAAGTGATCACGCAATAATTCACTGTTGTCTTCCAGTTCCCCTTCTTACGAAGCCTGAGGTTAAATGCAATAACCTCGTCTTTGCTAACGCAAACAACGAATGAATACAAAATTTCATAAGCATCTAGATTGGCATAGCATATTTTCAATCAACGATCCAAACTTATGCCGTGAGCTATTGCAGAGCCTCACAGAAAAAATCCAGGCTTTTATCCCGTTTAAGATTTTTAATTCAAATACAGCTTCTTCTACTGTTCCACATTTTCTCCATAACAGACTTAAAAAAATATGAAAAACTTTAAGATTCACCTAAAATCTCTTTGTCTGTTCACTCAAGGATTGCACAAATATTTGAATTAGCATCGAAAATTAGGCTCGCGCGAGATAAGCGTAGGGAGTCTCGGGCCCTAAGTGATGCCCATTCATCCAAATCTGTTGCTCAAATCTTCGATGTTCGGTCATCGGCTAAGCGTCTGAATGTAACTCCGCCCTTGCTCGACCGTAACAAAAAATTTGTTACAGACGATTTGGGCAAAGCAGAGTTGTTAACTTCGTTTTTTGCCAACCACTTTACCACTGAAACTAGCTCCACTCCCACAATGTCTCTGCTTTCAAATTCAAATTCAATTCTAACAGCTATTAATTTCTCGCCTTTACGTCTTAAAAAAGAAATAGCTCACCTAAAAAATTCACATTCGGTTGGAACTGATAACATTCCAAACTCAATTATTTAACAGTTAAGGGATTTTCCACCTTTACTAAGCAAGTTATTCTCAGTATTTCTCGAAAAGGGTTTCTTCCCCGATTATTGGAAAAGTTCTATTATAATTCCAGTTTTTAAATCTGGTTCCGGCTCTGACATTCATAACTATCGCGGTGTTCATAAAATTCCCTATCTTGCTAAACTCTTCGAAAAACTAATTGCAAAACAAATCACGGATTTTTGCATAAGCAATCAAAGTATTAACTTTTCCCAACATGGCTTTTACCGGACCCCTATTGGGAAACCTTCCACATGTCTTTTCTAAATCTACTAACCTCTCTTCGTAATGATCATCTATCTGTAGTAGTTATCTATTTTGATCTTAGTAAGGCATTCGATAAAGTGCCTCATAGACGACTTCTAGCTATAATAGAAGCTAAATGATTTCGTAATCCCATTACTGCCTTTATTAGATCATACCTAAATGATCGAAAACAAAAAGTTTTAGTGGGGTCCTCATACTAAAGTGCTACTCTGATGGTTAGTGGTGTCCTTCAAGGTACCGTATTAGGTCCTTTGTTGTTCTTACTGTATATACATGATCTTTCATCAATAGAACTGGTAAATACCATTTTGCTTACCATTTTAGCATTGAAACTAGCCTCCCTCCCTCAATTCATCTGCTGTCAAATTCACATCTAACAAACATTAATTTATCGCCTTCATGTATTCAAAAAGAAACAGCTTGCCTAAAAATTCCCATTGGGTTGGAAGTTATAACATTCCAAAAGTCACTTATTAAATGGTTAAGATAATTTCCACCTTTGCTAAGAAAAATTATTCTCAGTATTTCTCGTAAACGGTTTCTTCCTCGCTTCTTTGAAAACCTCTTTAAAAAATAACAGGTTGTGGCAGGCTTACATGCCCAAAACTCATGTAGCGTCACTTAGAAGGGGAGAACTCCATTAGCCATGTGGAGATCCGCGCCGAAAGAGCGTCAAAAGTCCGAATGAGTTTGTTCTAGGCATCGTTTGGCCATAGAGCTAGAGAATGAATACACGCATTTGGGGTCATCAGCATAAATAAAAGATTGAGAATGTTTAACTATCGATGAACTAAATTAGATCTTTCGTCTCATGCCTATAAAATTACGGTCAAAGCTGCTCAGAGTTGCGGCTTTAAATTCATATAATTTATACCTTCCTGAAATTAAAATAAGACTTTATCCTTTGTTTGTGTTTCACATTATTGATTTTTTTTGTCTTTTCTTCGGTTTAACGAACAAATCTAGCCGTTAAAAAATTGAAAATGTCCAAGGACTTTTCACAAAAACTCCTGTATCTGATTCTCTCAAATACTTCCTACTCAACTAGATGCCAGCTGACGAAGCCAAACTTTTTTGGGTCAGAAGACTGGAAGCAGGCTTTAGGCTCCCTTTTCCGACATAATAATAATTTAAATCTCCCCAAGTTTCCTGTCATTACCCCCGTTAGTCCTCATTATAACCTAAGAAATTCAGCACAAATTAAACCTCCTCCTCCATCCTCCACATCTAAACGCTCTCTATTCTTTGTTTCTAGGCAGAGTTTTATTTGGAATAATTTGCCAATTAAAAAAAGGTCGTTAAGAAATCTAACTGCATTCAAACGAAGACTAAAAATGTATCTTAACACTGATACTATAAACCTTTTATTTTCCTCATCCTTTCCCAGTAGCTTTTTCAATGCCTCGGAGAAAGGACCATCGGGAATTTAAGTGACCTTCTTGAAACTGTTTCTCTCTACGCCCAGGCCCCCAGGAACCATTATATCTCCCAATACCACAATTCATTCTAACGAGGAAGTCATTCGTACGTACACAGTCTAAAATGATCCCGTTTCATTGGATACTTTCCATCATCAGAATTCAATTCTGGATCCTAAGATGCTGAGGCCTCAAGTTAACTGATGCCTTTTCGCGATATTTTTTCTCATGCGCCTAAGGGATCAAGAGCGAACCATATTGACGTTTCATTATCTCATTCCGAAATGCTACTGCAGTAATAGCCTACTCTACCAGTTACGTTTTGTCTCTAAGCAGTTTTTTCTCCTACCCTCTATATGAAAATGGACGCCTATTGAACTCTGCCTCCATTTTCAAGGTAGGAGTATTTTCACTGCCTTTTTCTATTTCACAATTAATTTCAAATCATTGCTAACTGTTGACCTAGCAGGACAAGTTCTGCCTACTTTATTAAATATTTGTACATTTTATCTGCACACTGTCATAATTTTATTTCAGTACTAATGTTTTTTTGACAGTGACTTGCCGGCGCTAACTAAATATAAATTGTAAATTGCAAATCAGTTAAATACAAGCTAGGTACTAGTTTGCTAGTACCTAGTCTGCCATTTGAATCTGTCTTGCACATACCCAGGAATTTATGTGTCCCAGATTTCCTGCTGCAACAATTGATTCTGTTTTTTACATGCTTTTATTATTTTGACATGAATAGGGAGCTCAATAGCGAAAGCCTTATTCCCTCAAAATAATTAAAAGTGACTAGGCCTGCTGGTTTGCACTGCCAAAGCATATACTGCAGTGAAAACAGTTTAGTCGAAACCAGTCTGATGTTTGCACTTCTAGGACAATAGCATATCAGCAACTTAACAAATCTAACCATATGGAAAGACCATGGCCATATTTTCTGTGAGGTATCCGTAGTAGAAATTACATATTTCATCTGATATTGCATGGAAACCGGCATAAAATACAATTATTATTAACTATTAATTATTATTATTATTATTAATTGGCCATCGCGTGTAACGGTCGACTGCTGTGAGGATATGTGTGTGCCCACATGAGGGGGTAACGACCCAACTAAGTTTAAGTGGGCCTGATGGAATCGAACGTCTGGAATCGCAAATACGTTTGGTGGGGAAAAGTTATGGTGATTGACTTTGTTTTTCTAACAGGGTTACCACTGCCTAGTCCGAAGGGCAATGTAAGAGTTCATCTTTGGCCAGACAAAACGAGCAGCAATTAGTCTGCGACAGCTAGTGAAAACAGTTGAACACCACCTTTATGTAGGATAGTTGAACGAGAGGTCGGGGAGTGCTTGTGGACCAGTTGCACAAAATTCGTACCTAGAGATGCCGGAAGTGGTGCATCTCGTAGCTGCTGGATAGTAGACGCATGTGGGTCAACGATAGATTCTTCTCATGTTGGAGGTCCAAAAGCTTCACCAGGTCGAATTTGGATGTCAGGGTGATGATTTCCGGTCTGAATAATGCATCAGCAACGATATTGTCACTGCCTCGGTCGTAGCGGAAAGCAGCATTAAACTGCGAAATGAAGTCAAGATGACGCACTTCTCTGGATGAGTACATACCTGGCTTGGCCCTGAGGGCACGAGTGAGATGTTCGTGGTCGGTATAAATCCCAACTTCTCTTCCCTCTAAAAGGTGGCGAAAATGACGAATAACCTATTATTTAGCAAGAAACTCTCGAGGGAAAGTACCGTAGTGAATCTGCGCCGGTTGTAGCTTTCTGTGAAAAGAAAGTCAATGGCTGAAACATGTTATTCACCTGCTTATGCAAAACTGCACCGATTGGCCTGTTGGAAGCTTCAGAGCTCCAAATCAACTGGGTAGAAGCATCAAAGCTGAGATGGTGAATCATGGTGGCATCAACGAGGGACTTTCATGGCTGCCTCTAAAGCTGAGTGAGCTACCGGTGAAAATTCGATCGGATTGGCTTTCGACTTCAAAATACTGGTCAAGGAAGCCAGTGTTGCCGCACAGGTAAGGATGAAACGTCGGTCGTAATTTATAAGGCCGAGGAAACTTTGCAGCTGCGTAAGGAGCCGGGAATGACAAAACGCGTTGCGCTTTCTCTGAAAGTGGTGTGATTCCATGCTGATCGAGGTTATAACCAAGGAAATCAAGAGACGGGACGATAAAAAAAGCATTTTTCGACGTTTAGTTGCAAGCAATTTTGCTGAAAACGATCGAAAATTTGGCACAAGTGCGATGCGTGTTCCTCTGGTGAAGAGCTTGCAACAAGTATTTCGTCAATGTAGGCAAACATGGACGAAGGACTCCGCAAGACCTCATCGATGAAAAATTGAATGGATAAGGCCACGTCACGCAAACCGAAAAGCATGCGGAGAAATCCGAACAAGCCAAAGGCGTCATTACGACGGTTTTGGGTGGCCGGTATCTGATGATATGATTTCACGAGATTTATCTTGGAGAAAGTTTTTTTAAACCCGCATGTGAGAAAAATCATGAATATGGGTGATGGGATACCGATCGGGGACAGTTGCCTTGTTCAAGGCGCGATAATCACTACATGGCCTCTAACCATCGGCCGATTTATTGGGGACTATGTGCAATGGAGGGACCCGTGGGCTGAAATAAATGCGAATCATCCCCAAATATTTCATGTATTCGAACTCATTTATAGCTATCCGTAGCTTTTTTTGGATGAAACCTGCGTGGCTGGGCATGAACGGGTTGCCCTGTGGTAACAATGCAATGTCTGACTGTGTGCTGAACTTGTTCGGTAAACTGACTAGGTTTAGCGAGGGACGGATAATTCTTCAAAATATTAGCCAATGGCGAACTTTGGACAGTCAAGCGTATGCCTACCAAAGGTTTAGAAGTGATGGTACCTATTTTTAAAAGTTTCGTTGCGATATCAATGAGTCAAAGATGCCTGAAATCGACTGCAAGGCCAAATCGGTACAGGAAATCAACCCCCAATAATGTGCGACTGGACGTCAGCCTAGATATAGACCCCCAGAAAACGTTGCCACAGAACAACGTAAAGAATCAGGAACTGTTGTCCGTATGTGTGGATTGCGGTGCGGTTAGAAGCTTGCAATGAAAATTGCGAAGGCTTGAGGTGGTGACACCTAGGAAGCGGGATGACACTAACCTCAGCACTGGTATCAGCGAGACAACGGAGACCACTCGACTTATCATAAATATAGAATAGGCGACTGGGTCACGCCTGTTCAGTTGCAGTCGTCACCATTACTGACTGGCGTTGTCGTTTACCTGTTGCGGTGGCTGTGTGAAGGTGCACGGTGGAATAAAATTGCATGTTTTCACACTGTAAGTAACATGGCACCAGCACAAAGTCGGTGGCTGCCGATCCCATGACTGGGAACGTCGGCGTCAATATGCTTGACTTCTGCTCGAATGACTACTGTTAATAGCGGAACACATGGTAGTCACTTGCATGCATAAGGGTTGTGCTATGTCCTTTAAGTCCTCATATTCACTGCTGCGCACACTATTTGGTGCTTGCGAAATAACTGATGACGGTGCAGCTCATCGAGAGACGCGACAGCACGATGGCAACTCCACTTAGGGAGTGTCGGGTTCTGACCTGAGAGGGCCTTCGTGACCAGAAGTGCCAACGCTATCGGATCTTGAGGTAGAGACCGATGTCTGCTGAAGACTAGAACAGGCGGCACCGCTAGGATAGCATTCCATGATTCGATCTGCATGAGTGGCTAGTTTCTCTAATGAGATGGTCGTGGCGAGCATAGCCATGACCAGTTGCATGGGAATGAGAAGCTTATCAAGCCAGATCTCTCAGAAAATGGCATCATCCATATGACGACCAGCAAGCAAAGAATGCAATTGTAGTTGGGAAGGAGTTTGGTCATCGAGTTAGATCTGTGTAAAAATCTCACGCAGCATGCGGTTGGCCGACTTGGCTACATGCCGACTTACAGCTTCCTTCAACTGGGTGTAGGATTCCTCAACAAGAATCGGATCAATGAGATCTTCAAAATCGACAGCAATATCGAAGGGAAGGGGTTGTACTACATCTGAATAATGTGTGTATTCGCTGGGAATACGGCATGTCGATAAGACGGCCTCAATCTGCCTAAACCATATGTGGGGTGGCTCAGCGTGAATAGGGGCAATTTTAAAGAGAGAATATAAACGTCAAGAGATTCTGTGTTTGTCTCGGTGTCCTGTATAGCATGTGTAAGGGTGCGTAAAGCTAGAAAAACAGAGTCACCATTTTTGTAGCGTGAACAACAATTAAAATTACAAAGGACCAATGTGAACAAAATAACTGGCGCTAAGTGGAAAGGTGTGTGCAGACTATAAAATGACAAAAGAATAGTAAAAACGACAGAGGAAAGTTAGAATACAGACTCCCAAGGCCGTAGCTTTCTAAGGTAGCTCGTTTTGTTGAGGATTGTAATAAGGACTGCCCTAGAT